>JAUZND010006370.1:0-10795 GCA_034780555.1 Coelogynopora nodosa | reverse complement strand
AAGAATGTTTCGTAATTTATTACGAATTATTATTTACCTTCGCTGAGTGTCCAAACTACCGCACCATTGTTGGGTCAACTCTTCCTTATTTTTATTATTTAATTTATTTGTTACACGTTTTTTTGTTAAGATCCGGTCTATCTCGATTTATGGGCTGTCTTTTAAATCGTTTAAATTGTTTTATTTGACACTTTACCAAGTAAGAGTACAAGCAAGCTATGTTTGGATTGTAGAAATTAGAAGGAAAAAAAATATGTGGTTTGATTATACCACATTTCATTTGTTTCACTTATCTCGTCTTTTGTACTTAATAATTTTTCCTTTAAACCATCGTGATATTATAATAAACTGTTTTTTCTTATTTGGCAGCCATTTTTATAATTTCTGTGTTTACATTTTTTTTGGTGGTGTTAAGGAATCAAATAGAATGTAATCATCTACTGTTCATCTACTAATCATCAACACAATTTGTCGCCTAAGGTATAAACCTTTGATACACCAATTCTTAGTTGACTGAATTAAATAGTAAACCCTATTTAGTAGAAAACACAGCAATAATTATAATGTAAAAATACTATTGAAATCAAAACACACCATTACATTATAATGTAATACGATTACTTTTAAAAAACACTCTCTAATATTTTGTATACTAACACTTTTTTTCGTTTCATGATTATTTAATCGCTTAAAAATGATAAAACGGTGTTGTTTTTTCATTTTATAATAATCAGATTAAATATTGAATAGTTTGCATTTATATATCACATTTTTATTAGAGTATATACATAACAGAAAGCTTTATTTTATTATCATAGAAACACAAAATAAAAATGCAGCAAACTTTTAAATTTACTGAATGAAACAAAGGTCCTAAGTAAATATATTTATTTACTGCAACGTGTGTGACAAAAATGTGCTACAATAGAAATGTATACAATCTCATGTATACAGGATAGATATGTTATATCTAAATCTCAAATTTGTATCATGGATAAATTTTATATGAAGATTTATTTTTCAATTGTATCTATTATATTACTTAAATAACATGTGTATATACATTATAACTTCCTTAAATATATTATTTTAAAATTTTAATCGGATTTTTATGTTTAATTTCGACTTCAAAAAACTATAAATTAGAGAAATTTTCTTAAATAATGTTTGTAGATATAAATTATGAGCTAATTTACCTGATCAAATATTCTCAAAGAATAAAATTTATTTAGGTACAGATGTATACGTACTTGTTTTATAGAAAATAACATGTTTCTTCTTTAGTAGTTTACCATTATACAGTTTTCAAGAGCCCTCCGTTTTCGTTATGTAAATTAGGTATATTTTCATTTGTTAAAAATAATTTATTTTATATTTATTTATAGATGTAGTACAACACAAATAAGTCTATAAAATTGAATAATTGTATATAATCACTGGTTGCATGACATATTAGATGACAAACAATAACACACTAATAATATCAATATAATCACGTAAAATGTAAAACATGTATTTAAATAATTTTTATGAAATGAAAAATTACAATGTGATTTTCCTAAATATTCACAAGCATCAACTTTCATTTAAGTAAAGAAATCGACTACGTATTCGACACAATATAACATGAATTTTCTTTAGTCGTTTAAAATTATACAGATTTAAAGTGAAGTGCATTTTCGTGACGTAAATTAGTTAAATTTCTATTTTGTGAACAATCACTTGTTTTCTATGTATTTTACATTATTTTACAAAATTTGTTATATTCACACCAAATGGTGCCAAACATCATGTGACATCAATTGTTGCCAAACTTGTGTCGTGTTTGTTTTATTTAAGTGGAGTAAAAATGCAGTTTAATGGGGAGGTATGCATATACATTACTTCAGTAAAAATGCAGTTTAATGTGGAGGTATGCATATACATTACTTCAGTAAAATACGTCTAGTTTTTGTAATAAACGAGATTTAGTATATATTCAATATAATTAACAATAGGATACTTTTAGAATATACAAATGATTCCATCACTACGGTGTGCTATTTTATTTTTTTGAAAATACAAACCAAATAACAAATTATTTACACTGACCTTTTTTTACATAAATTCGTGCGTGTTGTTAAACTGAAATGTATATTTGCTTCTGTTCATATAACGACCTCATAGTCCCCGATTGGGCTGATATTTGCCAACAAAGCAGATCCTGTCGTTCTCTAAAAGCTTGTATCAGCTCCCCATGTCTTAGCTACAGCCAGTCTACCATTTTTTTATCGACCATGTATTGTAAAGATATAGCCTAGGAAGCCATCAAGCCATGCAAAGATTCGTGGATATAGATTTTAAAGGTTTAAAAAAGATTTTTAATAAGTTTAAATATTTCAATGAATTGCCTTATATATAATAGGATTGTTCACATTTGAAGGGTAATGGAGGCCGGTGTTATTTGCCGAACTAAATTTTGATTTCTGAGCGCGATATGCGGTCGGGTCGATAACGCATTTTTATATCTTACGAAAATAGTTTAAAATTCAACCAATTTGTCATCATGATGTATAATATTATTTTTGAAATTGTCGATATCTTATAAGTGCATATTTCAAATCATAGACTTAGAAAATGTTAATTAGAAAATATTACTTAGAAAATATAGGTAATATTTATATAGAAATATATATATTTAAATATATAGAAATGTTCAACCCTTAAAAACCAAATCAATGTTATAAACTATTTTGGGAATTATGCAAACTGTCATTTTGCATTTTTCGAGATGACATACTATAATTTTTAATCTTTTCAAAGTTTTTTGAAATATAAGTCTATACAATGTCAGGAACCTTTAGATTATGAAAAGTACATTCGAGTAACACTTTTAGGAAAACAAACCGTGTTCAGACCCAAAATGTTTGTTTACACAAATTAAATAAATTACATTTACTTACTTATGCTTTGTTTTAAATGTGAACAGTGTTTTCTTTTTTCACTGTTTAGTTTAAAAATTTAGTTTTTACCTACATTTTATTTTTCATATTTTGTTGTAATATTGAACAGTTTATACGATATTTTAAAATTCAAACTGTTATACATTTTATTGTATAACGATGTGTTGTAGAACTTTGAAATGGTAAATTAAAATACATGTTAATATATATAAATTATAGAAACTCAGAACTTATAACAGATTAGCTGGAAATTTGTTGTCGAATCGGGTTTATGTATCGTCTAACCAGAACAGATTCATTCTAATAGATATACAATTGGAATGACAATATTACTGTTAACTAATATACGTTAGCATTATTTTTTGTTGTTTACATCCATAAATTAATTAACATTGTAGTAGAGTACTCTATAATCAATTGATTTATTTTTATTGTCATTTTTAGCTTCATTTCTGTAAAGTTAATATATTTGCACGAAGTTACACAAAATCGTTAACATGAAAAGAATAATTATAGTTAACATCATTCACATTGCACTTAAAAACGAACTATAAATATCATTTGAGAATCCTCATCAAACATTTATGGAATCGAATCGGTAATGTTACTATTTGCTCAGCTGTCATGCAAATATGTATTTATCGTATGTATATATATATATATATTGTCACGAGGAGGAATATCTCTCTGCTGCAGACTTCGACATGTAGATTTAATAATTGAGCGATTCTCAGACACACCTTCTAGTAATTGTAGTTTGAAAAATTATATGGGATTACTTACTCATATATATATATATATACTTGTTCGAGGAAGGTAAAGAATAGAGATACTTGGCAATGCGGATAGTTTGAGAAGGGTTTAAAGTAAATCAATATACATAAACAGTGATTGCATAAATCAATATACATAAACAGTGATTGCGTAAAAATGTTGACCTCAAATGAATATGTGATTAAATACATAAGCAGATTGGATTTTTCGACAAAAAAGTCTTTATCAGGGGAAAATTATTAAAAGAAAACTTTAATAATGGAATACACGACGTAACTGTAGTGTGACGTGACTGTAGTGTGACGTGACTGTAGTGTGACGTAACTGTAGTGTGACAACTGTAGTGTGACGTGACTGTAGTGTGACAACTGTAGTGTGACGTGACTGTAGTGTGACGTGACTGTAGTGTGACAACTGTAGTGTGACAACTGTAGTGTGACGTGACTGTAGTGTGACGTGACTGTAGTGAGACGTAATTTAACGTTGAATTATTTGTATTAGGATTTCCTATAATATTACTGTTTTTTTATAATCTCGGTTAAACAGTTTATCAGATTAAATTAAAAAGAATAATTTTTTTATTTGTCATCCACATTTAATATTTTCCAGAAAGTTATTTTTTTGTTCAAAAGATGGCATTAATTTTTGCTATTATTTTCTATACGTAAGGGGAGCGTCTAACTATAGAATGTAGTTTATATTAATTTAATTTCACGAGATTTCAAGTAAAGTATAAGTTTAGATTGATTGGTAAACCGTCTATATCTTTCTCTTACGTTCGGCTAACATATCAATAATATTAAACAAAATTGATCATGTAGGTAAACAACATATCAAATTTACCACGTGAAATCTTTTATATGTTTTTCATTAATTGTGTGAAATACTTCTAATAAACTCGTAATCTGAAGGCTTCCATTATGAACAGTTGTTTTGCAGAAAAAAATAACAATTATAACCTTATACTAATTATCGAATTATTTGAAAAGCATGCATACCCCGGCTTTTCCAACAGAACTCTATTAATTAATGACGACAAATGTCATCCATCAACAGTATATGAAAAGATGGAATGAACCCAGACAACCAATGTTTTAACTCCTGGCTGTACTATTGTTGGGTTTATTTAAGTTTTCGGCTTCTCTACTCACCCAAAAGTTAATTATATTATAATTAGAATTGTTTTGAGCGTATGCCAACTTATTGTAATTGTATGTAGATAATATATTGATCAACTAAATTAATTTAATATACTTTTTTCAAAGCAATTCATTTAATATGAATTCAATTATGTTTTTATGTAATTTGCGTGTTATCCAATCACATTTACGTCTTCAGTTCCAAATTTAAAATGACTATTATGCTTGATAAACATGTCATACAATTGAAATATTAATATTATTTAGAGCCGTGTTGGTTTAAAGCATCTATTTATTTTAACAAAACTCTCAACCAACAAAAAAAACAGTTCGGTTTATCCTAGTAAAAATATATTATATTAATTCGTTTTAAAAATTAAAAAATGTGTCTGCATTTATACATCATCCTTGAAATATATCTGGTTTCTTTCAATACACTATAATCCAGATTCCTTATTGATAACTATGTTGATGACTTAATTTAGAAATGAAAAATAAATTGTTATTTATTTAATTTCCGGCCGCTAGAATAACCCATGAAAAACATCTGCGCACCGCTTTCCAATAATGCTGCATTGAATATCAAAAAACAGCTGGGAATCTCTGACTGTTTTTATTCTGTTTCTATTTAGTATGGTTTTTTTGTTAGTTATAGAATGCAAAATGATGCCATCTGATTTATGTAGCTTAGCCACACTTTGTCTGATTGTATTGCGCATAATTGTTTGCTTTACATTACTTCAATATTTTATGTAAAACAAAATATTATATAAAACATGTTTTATATCCTTCACGAGTACGTTTAATTCAAAAATGGGAAATTAATTGATATTTGAATAAGTTTTAACATAAATTAGAACGATCAATAAATGTAAAAATTATTTGATCATTTCCTTAGGTTATGTTAACATTAATTTTATATTTTGCCTAATGTATTATTAAATTTAACTATGCAAGTATGTATGGTATCCTTAGATCTACCTCATTACTATTGGCTAATAACAATTATACAGTTTTTAATAATATATAATAATAGTATGTTATTATAGGTAGGCGATATTTTGATATGTAATTGAACATTTTATCGGGTGCAGTAAAATAAATTTGAATAATAATCATGCTAAGTGTTAGTGAAAAGTGAAATGACACTATCACTCTTATCCAAAAGATTATATATATATAATGTAAGGTAAAGAAAATTGTAATGGAGATATTTTTCACTTAAAACTATCGTAACATTTTTAACTTTAATTCCTTTGTTTTAAAAAACTATCGAAATATTGTTTTATATCCTATTATACATTTTTGGAAAGAATATAAAATTATTTTTCTTATGCGATAATATTTTAAAGGCTAACATTTTCAGTAGCCCGATATATTAAGTGCAAATTAATTATCGTTATGCCTATCCTTTTCACGTACACGGTAAAATAGGGAGAATTTCTTTCAGCCACCATTTAAAAACTATTAAGAAATGTGAAATAATTATTAATAATTTACTTTATAGCTCTATCAAAATTCTACTTGTGGGCCGGGCCAATTCAGGTGTTTATAACTGTATTCATGAGATATAGAGGTTCTGTCATCAAAAAATCAGTTTTTTACATGGAAAATGCATAAACCTCTCTCTCAACCTCCCCCTATAGAGCCTTTATTTACCAAAACCAAAATTTCAGTTTTAACGCTTAGTGTTCTGTCTAGTGATATATATATATATATATAGTCTATGAGTGTATCATACAGTATGAATATTTGAAGTTGTCATTTGTGATATTTATTATTTGGTACCTTATTTAACTGGTTAATTTGAATCTTAAAGTAACTGCAAATCTTACTGTAACTGTTTTAATCCTGTGAAAATATGAAGCTACTATTATTATCGGCTATAATAGGCTTGTGGTTGTTTTTGACCTATTTATAAAAAAAGTATCCAGAACAGTGGCTTATTAGTTCCTAAGTGGAATTCATCGGTTTAGATATATCATGATATTCGACAAATACACCACCAAACAAAATATCGTTCACATTCATGAAAGGTGTTTTTTATATATTTCATACTGTAACAATGATCATATGATTATGTTCATTCAATGGCACAAGTACGGCCTGCCAGTTAACCACAAATACTCACTTAATTAAAGAAACAGATCGTTTTTGTTTTTTTAATAATTTTGTATTTTTTTCATCAAATGGCAAACATTCTAAATTTTTTATAAAAAAGACCTTCAGATAATGGGGAAATATAATTCATGTTTAACTTTACTGGACCCTATCAATGTGGATTAGGTGTTTGAAGTGTATTGTACATAGGTTGACGTGTTCAATAATAACATTATTTTATTATTAATTATAATATTTCGAAATTAAACAGTTATCAGTTTGTAATAAAATTAATTAAAATATTTATATTGTATCATACAAGACAATATGTTATGTTGATGTCTAACAAAATGAAAAAGTAACAAGAAAGAAAAGTATAAAATAATAGTTTTTAAAACTTCCAAAAATGCATACGAAAATAATTTGGTAAATGGCATAATTGATGATACCAGATGTGTAAATATATACCAGATACCAGATACCAGATACCAGATGTGGAAGTCTAAAACGTATTCTGTACATGTTTATCCGGTATTTTGTGATCAGAAAAACTGTACCAGTAAATAATGGTCTCCGCCACATTTTGTTTTTACCTGTCAAATATATGTTGAATAATGTATGTATTGCTCGTTGTATGTTTGTTTTCGAAATACATATTGAAAAAAAACTCGATGCAACCTTTTTACAGAAAATTAAAACGTTTGAGAACAGAACACATATTTTTGTCGTTTAAAATAAATGATCTTGTGACATGCCTGCAGCTACACCAAATGTTTGATACCGAAACAGATGATAAATGTCTTTAGCAATATTTTGTACAAGTGTGAAATAAATAACAAACAAGCTGTTGTCCATCAAAGCTTTACATATCTTATAAAGTCTCGTTGATAATTATGAAGATCAAAAAGCCTAGAATTTTTATTATTATTAAGGATGTGTTCATGTAAGCTTCAGTTCGGAAGACATTTTTTATTGCAGTCCCATTGATTTTCTGATGGTTGCTAAAATGCAGAAGTATCAATCGTTGGTAGATAGAGGCGTGTATTGTATGTCTGTATAAACCACAACTAAATTTTGCCCTAATACAAAAGACTATAAAACACTCAGCCAAGTATTTCCTTGTTCATGTCGTCTTTGTTTATTGTGATAATGTATGCATTATTTACTGTATACACTAGTAGAAGACTTTTTATTAGAAAATTTGATATATTACAAAAAATTCACTTTATTAATTGAATTATAAGATGTCACAACCTACAAATTTATTATAAAAGAGCATAAATATTGCATAAATTGAAAATTAAAGCTACTTTCCCCCCCATGCTTTTGACTATTATAGGCATGATGAATGTCCAAATATAATCTAACTTGATGAAAGGGACACTGTCAGTGTGTTTTATAGTTTAAATTTAAATGCAAAAAAGGCATTTTTAATGACATTAAACACCTATTACATACTTTACAAATATGTTGTAGATACTGCTTTCTTTACAACCAATTTGAAGTAACTGCTCTTTTTATAACAAGGAATTAAATTACTGGTTTTTGGAACATTTTGAGTAATTCATATTAACTTTTTTTTATATTTTTCTAAACATTCGCTTGATGGGAATATCTCAAATAACAAACATGCATCATTAAAAAAAATTGAACTGCGAAGTACCGCGAACTACTGCTCAACAAAATATACACGTTTGCACATAATCTATTGGTCAATATAAGAACGGCAATTGGACATCAGGAACATGTAAATGTTTTATAAGTGGCCCCCGATACTATCCAGATCGAATCTATCAGATTGAAATGTAATTTAATTGATATAGAAATAAGAATCGATATATTGTAAAATAGGTCCGCTATCCTTCAAAGCCTCTAATTCTGTAGAATATCGCATGTGGTAGAATTTGTTCTTCCATACAGCTATATAACTATTTTAAAAATTAATATTTTATATTTAAAATGTCATGTACAATACAATGTCAAAATAAAACAATACCTATACTTGTGTATTAACTCATCGTTTGCTAAGAGGCATACTGTCTGTCACTTTGAACACAGTTACAGAATTAGTTGAATTATAAAACGAACTATTATACATATTCCTTCACATGATCGATCGTTACAAAACTCATATTAAAGTAAATGAATATAAACTATACTTAAACATATAAATTATCTTTGGTAAAAAATGTAAATATATCATATTAAATTATAATATATTCCGAATGAATTTTGAATCATAAACATAGACAATCTTTGTTTAAAATATTGATGTTTAGTTAATAATAGTTTCAAAAATAAATCAAAACTGGGTCATTTGTTTTATTAGTATTCAATTTACTTTGTATTAGTGGTAAATAAATTAATTATATATACTTTGTATAATTAGATCAATTTGCATCTTCTATTCAAATAAGATATGTATGTATTAGTAGTTTATCATTTTTATGTAATTATTATTACATGATTATTTTCTCCAACTGTCTTCAATTAAATTAATAATACATATCGGATTACTCTTAAATGACACATGATGTGAAATAGTCAGTGAGGAATACAATTCTATTTAATGAACCCTTATTCACCCCTAATTAAAATGAAAATTAGATTTGGAGTATAATCAAAATAAAATCAAACCATAATGATGACATTACGTTAAAAGTATAATTATAGAATATTATAAACTCTATAATGAGAACAGCTTAAATGGTTCTAATAATTATTAATTTTTATTTCCGTTCCCTATATAGCTCTATATATAATACATACATATATACGTAGCTATAGATAAATGTCTTTTTATCTTGTTTAATATCGTTACTGTGATGAATTAGTTACTAAAATATAGCAATGTTTCCCGTGTACTAATGAATATTTACAACAATTATAAATATTACGAATATTATGAGTATTACGAGAGATTTCAGCACGAAATAATGTGATTAGAACTTTGGGAACATCACATTAATGCAACGGATAATTATTACACTTTTTATCAATATATATATATATATACTATTTATAGCCACTACAAATTCCACACAATATGTAGATAATTTTAAGACGTATATATTTTCCACACAGAATTTATTTCATAATAATTTTAAGATCGTGTTTTTGTCAAGTTGAATTTTTATCTTTTCAAGTTGACGGTCCTTTATAATGAACTCTATAATAATTCTTTTTAGTAGAAACCAGAATGTTTTGTATACTACGATTTGTATTAAATCGATCATATTTAAATCAAATATACCAATTATTTAAATCGATCATATTTAAACAAAGGCTTGTTTCGATTTCCTAAAAACTTTAATTGATTTATTTCTCTTTGAACTATAACTGTTCAAATGACTTTATTCTGTAAGATTCTATATTTGATAAAAAGTTGCGTCTACTAAGGTTAAGGGTATATAACAAAAGGAGACAAGGTAAACCTGAAAGAGTTGCAGAAATGTGCTAAATAACCTCAAATGATTTATGCAGCATTAGGATTTAGAAGTTATACTTTATATAAACAAGATATAAATAGCTGATTTTCTTTATTGAAACCGTGTATGATTACTAATGTAATCTGTTATTAAATAAAGCGACATAGGAAACAGAATGCCATTAACGGCATTGAATACGAGCCGAATATGACACACACATTCACAACAACAAAAGTATACTTTTTGAAAACAATTTATGGTAAGCATATCTCCTATCTCAGAGACGCGAATTATATATTTATATTTGTGTTGGTACACCAAATCTATTCCTGTGAATTATTATTATTATTATTATTATTAGACAATTTAGACACAAAATCTGTACAAAGTACAATCTAAGTGTACAAAGAAA
>JAUZND010006369.1:0-10795 GCA_034780555.1 Coelogynopora nodosa | reverse complement strand
TGTTTAAATCGGCCAATAGGAAGCCATAGCAACCAAAAATCAAATACTCGATTCTGATTGGCTGAAAAAAAATTTGGAGCGAAAATTCAAAATAACTTTACATTTGTGGGGGGGGGCGGGGGGTGTTAAAATTTTTTTTAAAAATGCGCGAAATTCAAAATCAAAAAATTTGGCGCACAAAAATCGGGGGGGGGTGATGCAGATAGACTCCTTCCTTACTACTTGTACTGTTTCTTTCTAATTTAGTATTTTTCTTGGTGTTTATTAATATTGTACAATCCCGGCCAAGAACTTCAATTGGTACTGATTCTATTTTTTTAATCACATTAACTATTGAAAATGAAATGCATAGCAAGGTGAGTCAAATAATAAAACACACCCTATGCATGTGCGTATAAAAATAATTACGCTTGTTACTTTTTTATAATATGGTACACACCATCCTATATATATGTACACGGATGTATAATTTAATATGTCACTCTTATCAGCTGGAGAGAAATAAGTCATTAAAAGTAGGCTATTTATAGTTATCTAGATAAATAGCTCTGTTTGGAAGGAATAAACAGACTTGACACCTTTAAACTTCAACTTTATTGGATTTGCTAATTACATTTCGACGTCATTTTCCCATACTGACGTATAATTTTTTTACATTTTATTACTCTATACAAAGCGCTCTTTAATCTTTATAATTTATATAGCTATATTATACATATTCCCTTCTTATGTTCTTAATAGATACGTCCTTTTTAATTCATTAATTTTTCCCTCCATACTAACGCTACTTTAAATAACTCAGTTTGGAGAAAAACTCGGATTTTTTTAATTAATTATACGCCAGTTTGACTAAATTCTATTTAAAATTAATAGAATGTTACAGACGAATATATTATAATATAAAATGATTGTGTTCTAAAAATAGTTACTACTTGTATGCGGGGCTTGTGTACTGAATAGTCTAGGTTACAGTTTGACTTTAATTAACCAATAAGCTAGTTAAACAATTTTGGCACATAATTCAATTTTTGTTTTGTGTAGCCATCTCGTTATCCTTAGTTATCGTTATTTTTTGGTTATGCTTTTTGTGATTTTTTAACCTCTGCGAATAAACATTCCAAAAAGAAATATCGATAAAATAATTGTGAAGACATGGTAAAAGTTAGATGACATAGCGTCTCCGAAAGTTGGGTATTGGTTCGTCATATCAAATCTGTCGAAAGAGGGCAACAGCTACTGCCGAATACATTTATAAAAATGGGAAGACACTTGGGATTCGTTCTTGTTCTTCCGGCGCCCACTAGTGTTGATGCTGAGAATTCTGATTCTGGTAATTCGTGTGATTACGATGATAGTGATAATGATCCAAGTTACATACCAGAAGAATATGTTTGTAAAGTTGATTATTGTAGGAAACTATGTTTTAGGCCTTGTAATGTTTCTAATTTGATGCTTTGTACTCAACATTTACATACAGAATGCACCATACTTTAATTTCAAAGTTTGCGAAAATGATATCTATGTAGCATGTCATGAATGATGTGTTTATCTTTGCTTTGAGCATTCGATCAGACTATGCATAGATCACAAATATATGATTTACCCTTATTCTCAGAAAAATAATGCTCCGAGCCATGCTTCCCTAAATCAGAATACCACTCCTCAAGAACACCCAGCACTAAAAAAAGTGTAAAAAAATTCCTAACAGTTAAGAGTATAATTATTGTAAAGCAAACACTAATCGACTCTACCTAGATAATTATCTATTATGTATAGATTGTTTCCAGATAAGTGCTAAGAGAAGAACACCGAAAGTTGCAGTTTCTATTTTAAAACATTCAATTTGATGAACTGTAGTTTCCATCTACCTAATAAAGATCAATATCATATATACTCTAATACACGAGAACCATCTAGAGAGGTAAAAATAATTACGAAAAGTACAGAGACAACGTAGGCGCAAGACGTATAAAGGAAAAAGCAAACATTCTTGCTCAAGACAAAGGTAGTAAGATAATTTCGATGGTATTTGACTTACAACAAGTTTTACTATTCTCGTAAGCTAAATGCTTACAATTTCCATTTTTGGAACTTCTAAAACAAATTTTTACTTATGGCATGATGGTATTGCGAAGCGTGATGGCTGCGAAATTGCGTCATGTTTATATTCTTGGCTTTTAGAAGTTGATCAACAAGGTTTTACCGAGTTACCGAGGTAATTATTTTTAGTGACGCCACATATGGACAGAACAAAAACATTCAAGTGATGACTATGATTAGGATGGTGCTTGAAACATCATCTTATTTGAAAAGAATACATCATGTCTTCTTTACAAGGGGACATTTTCCAGAATGAAGTCGACAATGTTAATGCTATAATAGAACGTTCTACTTCGGACTGATCGTGAACTGATAATGATTTTTTATAAATTTTGGTATGGTATCATAAAGGCAGTTTCGTGTAATTTTCGAGTTTTTGAAATGAACGTTGAGGATATAATTAATTGGACCAAATTTAGCAATACTGTCTTTCCTAATAGATATACACTTCCTGATTCGTCGAAATTTATCATATCGAAGTTGATTTTTTCAAAACTGACAATGAAGCCACTACGATTAGCAGCACCTTCAGTCAATAAAGCCAAATTGAAGGATTTAAACAAAACTCTGTTCTACAGGCCTAATTCTAAAGTGTATCACACATACTTTTCAGTTTCTCAGGAACCGAAAATGTCATTGAAAGTGACAAGGAATGAAAGTGTATAATAAACTTCTATTAATTAACTGTTTCGAATTAATTGTTACATAGTCTAGTTTTAATAAACTTTTACTGATTAACTGTTTCGAATATTATTTTATGTTATTATGTTTTGTCAAACACTGTTTTATGGCTATGTGCTCTATTTTTAATTATTTTTATTACTGATTATATAGAATACCTACACGTATTGTCTATCTGAATAAATATCCTTTGACATATCAAAGGTTTTCCTTATTTTTCGAAATTAATTAAAAAGTTTAAATAAAACTTTGGAAACCAATGTAGAGTTTTAAAAACAGACGTATGTTATAAATAATTTGGTAATAAATGAAAGTAGTATTTGATTGCAAATCTGACGTATGTTGACTTATGCCAGTGATAGTGGAAAATAATTTTTTACCATGCTGACGTATATTCAAAAATCGATAAATTACAAGGAGGTTAACATACAATTAAACATTTTGTAAGGGTGTAATTATTACTTATCCTATATGTAATGTTCATCACTAATTTCAAACAAATAATAAGTTGTATGACTTCAATATCAATTTTCTAGTAAATAACAAATCTTTAAACCACTCTTCTGAAAACTGAATAAAAGTTGATACGGCAGTATGGAAAAATGACGATGATTTTTGTTATTTTGTTAAAATAATATTTATCACAAATATACACTACCTTGTTGAAATTGATATGTTCCAGTCCGGACGATGTAAAATATAGATAGTGTACCTCTATCTGATGATTCTATCTATCTTAAACTTAGCAGAACGGTTTGATGTGTCATTTTAGAGTCATCTATGAAATTTCGGATCATTCCAATATGGAAGAACCTCTTGTTCATCTACATAACTTTCTTTATACCATGCAAAAAGTTTGCATATTTGTATTTTATTCTACACAATTATTTTTGATATACTATTTTACGGCGATAAAATTCATAAATTGAAACAAATTATTCAATAAATATATTAATGCAACAAAAATATAGAACAAATAAAACATTTGTAACTATATCTGAATCAGCGATAAGAACTTATTTCTAAATGTGTCACACGGTCTGGCTTGGTCCGGATCGAGTAATACATTATAATATCAATTTTTGAGATCATTTGCTTCATATACATTAATCACTTTAAAACTTGACAGAAGTTATATACATTAATTTATTACAATAAACAACATTTTACAAGAATCTGATACTGTTGAAGGTCAGGATGACATAAAAAACCGCAATTTTTTCTAGATTTTATTTCTTTAGTGGTCAAATTCTGATGTCCATTCTGAATTCTGATGTTCTATTATATATTATAGAAATACTTATTTTGCTTACTTTATAATTTTTCAGTCAACTGTTGAACCCAGTATAGACCATTGAAAATTAATAACTTTATTTTTTTACATAAACTATATCTAGAATATGTTTCGTGTGAGTAATCTAAAAATATGTTTTTATAGAAAAATAGTGAAGAGTAAAATAAAAATAATTGAAAAAAGTTAAGTTTACTCATTTTCCAAAATTTAAAAATTTTTATGGGCCAAATAAAAAAAGTATTCATGTCAGAAAAGTATTAGCAAAAATAGAAAAATTTAAGCAGAAGTTAAATTTAAGCTAAAAACTCCCACTCTATATATAAAAAGATATAAAACAAATCTCCACTCCCGGTTATACAGTTTTTATATCTCTCTTAGTTTGTCGGAGGTACCCCTGATGAGGCTGGTTATCAACGAAAATTTGAGTATGTTGTGATAGACGTTTTATCAGCAGCTGTCGCTTAAGTTCTTATAATTTGTTTCAACATGCTTCCCCGGGATTCATTTATTTAATATGCTTTATTTGAACACGTCTTCCTACTGTTAGCAATAACATTTTGTTCGCTGCATTTTAAGTTCAGTTAGTTTGTTTTCTATTCGTTTTTAAACAGCTGGGTGATATGTCTATGGGGTATTGTACAACACCTACTAAAGTCTCTGAAAAGTTTTAGATATATTGTCATAAGTATAAGATAATACCTTTTTATATCATTGTAAAATGTTATGAAAGTTTTTATTCTTTTTATTGTTTTGATGTGCGTGAATTTTTTTGCAATGTGTTAAATCATATTGCAGTAAAACTACATTCTATAGGTAATTTAGTGTGACTAATGAAAAGTTGCACGAGAATACAAATATGTTAACATCTTGTTTCAATTAACCATAGACTTTTAGAGATAACTTTAGACTTAGATAAATATAGACTTTTAGAAATTATATTGAAATCTGTTCAATTAACCGACTTATTGAAATTACTCATACGTATGTGCAATATACAGTTATATACGAGCAACCAAGGCTATATGGTAGGGGATGCTTGATTGAAATTTGTATTATTGTTAGTTGATGGTAGGTTTTCGTTTCATTTCTAATGATTCACAACAAATTAATGTGTAATTCTATGTTTTAGTTAATACTGTTTACTTAGTAGTACTTAATGTTATTATATATAGCTGGTAAGCAGTCTTTTATTGGTTAAAACGTTTTATGTCGTGACACAGGATGTTTAGTTAGTGTGGCGTTCTATAGAATATTATTTCGCTAGCACTTGAACTAAAGGAGGTAAAATACTGAAAACAAATTATTTAGTGTGGCAGAACAATTGAAAGAAATGTTGACAGTAATTATGTCAAAGTTGGATACAAAACTAAGGCTAAATAGAATTAAAATTGGGGTATAATATAACGGTTGAGAAGCAACAATTTGACGAAACTGTTTCTATCTTTAATTTAAATTGCTTTCATTTTACTATAAGAATATTAATTAATGTTAGACCATTTTAATAGATTTATTTTTGAAACAACGTCGATATTAATCCTAAGTCAATGAGTGTTTCGTTTAAATTCAACACTAATATACGACTGATATTTTTTTCAATGAATAGTAAGTTAAGTAACTATTTAATAAGTTAAAGTTATTTGTAACTAAATATATGAGACCAGTAATATATAATAATCACTCTAAGTTCTACATATATCCCAAAATAAATAAAAACTAAGATTTAAAAAGTTATTTCTTATGTCATTGTTGTAATTTACTTTCAAGCAGATATTATTGGTCAGTCTCATTACCAAAGATAATAAATGTATAAAACTCCGCTATATATAAAACTAATAAATGAATGGTACAAATGAACTATGTACTAACTTTCAGTTGGTACCTCAGTAAAGCGATTTTCACCATTATATATTATTATATCTATTTTGCTTGCACGTTTTTGACGCTTTAAATTTAATTTACAAATACCTATATGTTAAAATTATTATTAAAGTGACATTTATTTCGACTCAGGGACGTTATCACACTGTAAAAGTGTTCATTGTCAGTTATACATAATATATAATTTTTTGCAGTGTGTGGGCTTGTTTGCCCGATTATTGCTGGTACTACATAACCGGACATATAAATATTTTTTTATTTTTTTATTTGAACATTCCAAATGACTATAAAAGGATAAGAGCGGCTGCCCAACGTATTCTATTTCAATATTGAGTTTGGTATTATAAATATGTATAAATATAAATACAAAATCTAAATATAAACCTTCCAATGTACAGAGGCCTCTTCTTGAGTTGTAAAGGGGCCACTTCTAGCACTGCAAACGGGGAACGCAGATTACACAACTCGACTTTTTGCACAAGCATTTGTAGAGCGATTTTACACAATTAAATGTTTTTCCATCTACGTCAAATCGCTTCAAAATTTATTTATTTATATTTATTACTATTCGTAAAATCTTCAACAATGAATATTAGTACTTCGTTTAGAAAATGATTAATTACCTTAACGTATTGTTAATTAAACAAATTAATTGTATTATTCTGCAAACACAAAAGAGATGTATTCAATCTTTGCCAGTCTAGTGCACTAGAAAATTGACTATTATACCATTTTGATCATAACGATCATAAACCTCGTACATAATACTAGAAAGTAGAGAACCAGATTGTATATAGTCAGCGAATTAAATAGTAAAGTATTTTATTGTGTTTAGTCCATGTACGAGTATTAGACTATGTTGGTCATATAATTATAGAAAAAATATTGCATGAATCGGCGGACAATTTATGCAGACATGTTCACTTCTACAATTTGACCCTAGTTTTTACGATATTTAGCACTGAATTACGGTACTACGGGCAAGCATCTAAAACTACGATATTGCAAATTTCAATTTCTAATTATGTTGTAGGTATAATCCGATCTCTATATTTGATAATGATGCGTGGTTAGAGAAAGAGAGACAAAACTATATTGGCAGTTTACTTCAAAGAAGAAGTAAAAAAACAGCAGACCGGAAAACATTCTGATAATGTCATATCAAAAGTCACAGTTATTTCACGATTTTTGCAGTCACCGACCAATCATCTCTATTGTCTGTTCCTGACCTACACCAACAAAGTTTTTGATACAATATTGACTGCTCTCCAAGCCGACAGTCCCAAAGTACACCATCTTAAAAGAAGTCTTGAGAAACTTATGTTCTCACTTTTTCCCGCTTTGTTAAGCCAGCTGCTGCTGTGGGGAAAAAACTTCAAGAAATTGATTACAAATCTGAAATGAATCAAAAGTCAGATTGCGACCTGCTAATATGCGAAGCTGCCCGTATCTTCATTAGCCAGAAACAGTCAAATACACTAAAAGACGAGAGAATCGAAGAGTTCTACAAAAGTATTCATCGGTATTTCATTACTGGTTGTGATAATTTGTTAACTAAGCTACCATTTTCTGATCCCGTGTTAAAGCATGCTGAAGTGACCTATACTGCACTCAAAGTAAGTGATACAATTGGCCCTCAATCAGTGAGCTACTTCATTGAGAAGTTCCCCATAATGCTTCCACCATCCTCGAGTGTTGAAGGCATTATAGAAAAATTTACAGAATATCAACTCAACCCTGACATCAAACTCCTCCAAAAAGATCGTCTCGATCTGACATGGTCAGCGATTGCTCAACAGATCCCATCTCTTCAAGAACTATCGTATGTTATGCTGTCTATTTTAGCCATACCTCATTCCAGTGCACACTGTGAACGTATTTTTAGTTGCGTCAGAAAAAACAGAACAGATCAAAGAATGAGTCTTGGCATTGACACTCTAGAATCGTTACTGGTAATCAAGTCTTCACCTGCAGATACCATGGACTCGTGTAAAGCATTGTCCAAAACCGAGCTTCAGGCACTTAAAACTGCTCATTACATTGCTTCTCATAAAAAATGACTGTATTCTGTGTGTATCTAAGTTTGAGTGTATTTTAATTTTGTTCTACAAAGACCCATTTTGAACTAATCTTATTCGTGTTTTAATACATATTTAAATTACGGTGAAATGACTTTCTGATTACGATATACAACTTAGGTGTGTGAACAGGTCTGTTTATGAAGCAATATTATATTCACCCAGTAATACCACAGTATATTGTTGCAATGTGTGTAATGGGCCCACTTCAAAGTTTCATTTAGTTCATTCAAATATAAAATTTCACATTAATTGTAAAAATTGAATGTAATTATGTATATTTTTCTTCTTTTAGATTCGTAGACATCTTTGCGACTTGTCAATGGAGATTCCCCAGGCAGGTTCACCTCAATATCCACCTCCATCGTATACTGCCAATGATCCAAACTGCTTTGATGAAATTCATGCGACTAAAATGGCTGAACAATAATACCCTTCCACTTTGACTTCGAGTCATTTATAAAATACATAAATAATTAGTTTAATTATTTATTCGGAAATTAATTTATAGTCAGTGTTGTTTATCTTCTTTTATCTACTATGTATTATATACACATACTATAATTGTTTACATATATATATATATACTAACTTTATGTACACTTTAATTGTAATTTATATTATTATCTTACAATATATTATCAAAAAAGATGTATCAATTCTTAATAAATGTGCGAGAGAGGTATGGAATCCTATCAATTTATATGTGATTATTTTTGCTACGCATAATGTTATATATTATCCACAATTTTCAAGTTGTCTAAAAAGTTCACTAGAAAGACTCAAATTTTTTAATTCCTTGAAAGACGAGTTAGAATTAAATGTTTTTGACATTCAAAATATACAGTTAAATATATTTTTGTGTGATATGTATAATTCAACTATGTATTACCCTTAATATTAAACACATAATAAACATTTCTCTCTATTTGTATGCTTATTATATACGAATATATCAAGGAAGTAGAAATTCTCTGCATTGAATTTTATATCGAAGTATCTTTTATAAAAGATAATTTTACTGGAATTATTCATTGCTAAATATATTAAAAATTATTTTGTAAATTTTATTATACATATTGAGTGTAAATGAGTATAAATTAATATTTTGCAGCTCATAGTTGAATAGTTACACAAAATAATCATTACAAAATGTATTTAAAAGTAATATACATAAAATGTAGTTTACAATTTTGACAAGAAATATATTGTAATCCTTTCATACTATTATTGTTGCTATGTATAACACATTGGATAACCTGTGAAATAGGCTATATCAATATAACAATAAATACGACTATGTTTAATAGAGTCATATTATCGAATGATTACAATCGTACATGTAAGGAAATAACACGTGATTAGTATTCAACAACAGATAGATAGACAAGCAAGTATAATTGTAGCATTATAACGTATGCGCGTCGACAGGGAGGGTTCGTTCAGTGCGAACGAACCCCCACTTATAGCGCTGCAAATGAGGAAAGCAGCTTACACAAATCGTCTTTTTGCACAAGCATTTGTAGAGCGATTTTACACAATTAAATGTTTTTCCAGCTACGTCAAATTACTTCAAAATTTATTTATATTTATTACTATCGTAAAATCTTCAACAATGAATATCAGTACTTCGATTAGAAAATGATTAATTATCTTAACGTATTGTTAATTAAACAAATTAAGTGTATTATTCTGCGAATACAAAAGAGATGTATTCAATCTTTGCCAGTGTAATGCACTAGAAAATTGACTTATACCATTTTGATCATGGATATTATATATGGCACAGATGATCATTTGATTATAGGAATATCCGTACTCTGCACTTTAAAACAATGAAAAGTTAAGCAAGAAGGCCTAATAATGAGATAAACTAGTTATTATAGTGACATTTATTAATGAGCATAATTTATTACAAACAAAATATAATTTTAATTAATAATAAAAATCGTTAGTTAAAAGGTATCATATGATAAATAACGCGTATCACCTAAATTAATATAACATATATAATATTATGTGAGTTTACTAACAAAATATTAAACTATTTAAATGATTTAATTAAAGTTATTACATTTTATATTAATTTCAATATGCTGGTGTAAATTCACATTTTTAAGGTAACGACGAGGTTATGGAACATTTGAGACCTGATTTGGGTAGTGTATATTGTATAATCAGGGGCGTACTATATAGGTATATGATATAGGGGTAGCGGAAATGTAAGTTGGGCCTTGGATCCCTGCTGTTTTGCAAATATGTGTTGTTGTTGACTATTTTTATTAAGGAAATAAGTAATAGTTAGTAGACGAGATGCGTATGCTAGTCGAGATTATCATCTGAGCGCGTTAACGCGAAGATTATAATCGAGCCTGGCATAAACATCAAGTCTACTAACACATTTATCCAATTATTGATTTTACTAATCATTGTTAGTCTAGACGGATAAATATTTCACTTTATCATCCTGAGAATCAAAATACACAATTTTGCATGTCACTATACCTATTACGTAATATGATCGTTTATAATGTAACCAGCCAATAATTAATTTCGATGTCACTATATTATATAATATGATTATTGTTCACAGCTTACCCAGCCAATAAATAACAAGAGCAAGAGCTTTCGTTCATTAATTATGGATACCTTACCAGACGACATGGTCGAATTTATTTTGGAAAGTAGTGATACTGAGAATGATGATGATATGGACAGTGCGGACTGGAGGTTTGGAAACGAATCGGAATACGCTATAAATATT
>JAUZND010006368.1:0-10796 GCA_034780555.1 Coelogynopora nodosa | reverse complement strand
GGGAAGGAAGAGTTAGAGGAGGAAAGAGGTAGAGGGAGGGAGACGGAGAGAGGGATATAGAGAGGGATAGAGAGAGAGATAGAGTGAGAGAAAGGGGGATGGCGAGAGAAAGAGGGGGTGAGAAAGAGTGAGATGGGGAGGAGAGAGAGAGTGAGAGAGAGAAGTCTCCAGCCACAGGCCCCCAAGCAACTACGCCATCTAGAGCAGGTGATGATGGCTCCCAAGAAGCGACACCTAACTAAACCCGAAAGGGGGAGGGGGAGAGAGAGAGGGAGTGAGAAATAGTGAGAGAGATGAGGAGGGAGAGAGAGAGGGAGTGAGAGGGGGAGGGAGAGAGAGGATTAGAGTGAGAGTAAGAGAGAGAGGTATAGAGGGAGAGGGTGAGAGGGAGAGAGAGAGTAATGTGATATCTCTGATGTGATGTGGACACTTGCTTTGACCGAATTTGTATAGGTAATCTATTTACAGTTCAATATAAAAATATACTTACTAATTTTTTGTAAGGGCGTGAACTTAAGGGGTTCCTTTAGAGGTTTAACTAAATAACTAGATTTCAAGAAGTTAAATGACACAATTATGGTGCCTTATTATTATAGAAATCAAGCGAATTGTGCACGTTGCAGTATAAACATCGGATTTGGTATAGAATTAGAGTCCACACTTCTTAAGTTCAAATATATAACTTTCATAATGGTCATATTTCCCTGAGTTACCTTTAATGTTATTTTTAAATATAATAAACAATCAAAATTTGAAAATTTTTTAAGAATTTCCAACTATTTTTGGAATATTTCTATTGGTTCATATTATGGTAGAATGGATAAATCACATTATTCGGAATTGCAGTGGCGGAGATTCACACACGGTGCAAGAATTGCACCGGCGAAATCACGAAATCGGCGAAATCAGTACATCTCAACCAACTAGCTGTGCCCAGAGAAATGGAGCCCCTCCTAAACTTGCTCGAACCGAAAGAAAATGTTGCCTTTAAAGTCGCTAGAGTATTTGTGCAAAGCCCCACAAATCTATTAACGCCGAGCTTCTGATAGTACTCAACATCTCGAGAAGTTATCTGCAGTGATTAATGAGTGAGATTGATATAATAAAATCGCAACGCCCTCGTCGCCTTTCTTCAGGATTTGATTGAAGACGACCCCAATAGCAAAGTTGAATTTTGTAGACATTTTTACGGATTTTAATGATAATGACATTTAGAACTCTTTATTTAATAAACACATAATTACTTAAAACAATTATTGCACCATATTATTGACTGGTGCTGAGGACTTGATATCGGCCACTCTTCATATTACGATTAGGCAAGTTTTTAAAATTTATGTTTTAGTCGTAACAACAGCATCAATCATGACGGTAGGGAGGGAGGAGAGGGGGGGCATCTCACCTGACATGCGGCGAGCTGCGGGCCTCAAAGAACTCGTCCTCCTCCTCCTCTTCCTCGTCAGAACTCGAGCCGACCTCATCGATCACCATCCGTCGGGCGCCGGGCAGTTTGGGTTCATCACGCGCCTTCAGCGGCTCTTGGATCGAGGCCAGAAACTTCTGCGGTGGTACAAAGATGGCGGGAGAGGGGGCGAAAGGGGGGTGAATTCTAGTACTGGTTTCAGTGTGGAAGTTAGCTGGCTACACAATGTTACGCAAGCCAGTTGTGTCAGATATTATAATTATGGCACGGCTTATACAAATTCTCTACCAAATGTTTCCATCGCAAGAGTGATCACAAGTAATCGAAGCATACATTATCTTAAAAACAGTAAGTATAGGAATTTTTAAAAGTTATGAAAACTTTGAAGCGGGATGTTTCCCTTAAATTTTTATTTTTGTGGTTTGTTACACAGTTTTTATTGTATGTTGTAGTCCGCAGTTTACAAGAAAAATTGTACAGTATTTATTTGCCTACTAGAAATTTAGTTCATAGTGAAAAATATATATGAAAAGTCTAATGATTGACATGGCGGTCATGTTTAAACAAGACGCCGTCATATCTAAAGATTTGTCTAGAATCAATCCGCCATTTTTGTTGTGTACACAAACTAGTAATTATTATGTGTTGAGTATTATGTATTAAGTATTATGTGTTAATTCTACTATTGAGCAGAATTGACTCTTCAGTCAATAATGTTACGTTCAAAGTACCAGCGATCATGAGCCGATCAATATCTGAAATCAAATTAAATCTAACTGCAATCTAACTAGATCGATTATATATAAAATGAGATAATGACCATTCTACCACAAGTTGGAGGAACCATGATTCGTTGTCTAACTGATTCCAGAAATGAATACTACTTAGATACATGTGCAGCGGTGTGCCTTTTTATAATATAGAAGAGTTTTTTGATTTCATTATGTTGAAAAAATGTCTAGAAATTATTTCGGTCAATATAATGTATTCAATTCTTCCTCCAATGTCCTGTACTTCCAACGAAAACAAGTATAACAAGAATCTCTCCAATATTGACTGTCATTTTCATTACTAGTTGAGTTGATAATATTGTTACCTTGTCTTCAATTTAAAATACTGGAAGCAGTAATTACAGTTGTGTGAACCAGAATATGCAGTACGCTATATCTATGAGTACGTTGTATGCGGAGTACGTTATAAAGAGATTTGACTATATTATGGATCATACAGTATTGTTCTTTTGAGCGGAGTACTTTTTCTTAACTGTTATCATCATTATAACCCATTTAATTCGGTCAAATTATTATTCAACATGTTTCGTTCTTGATCATTATTTTGTTATTTATGGGTCTTCTTCATTATTACACAAGGCGTTACATTCCAACAAATTTATTTTGTAATTATAATTTTAAGTAGTGTAGTTATTTGATTTTTACCATATAAGAAATGCATTCTTCGAAGTTAAAACAAATTGAATAACTGACTAAAATGATAAGCATTATGAAACTAAAAATTTAATTATTTCTTTAATATAAATATTTGCTTATCAAATGTTTACCAAAATTACATGTTATAATAACAAAAGTAATGTAGAATAATGAGAATAAAATTTTAAAATAATTTATAAAAAAATAAGTTTGTCAAATTTATAAAAAAAACTTCTGGGGATCATTTTTAAATAATGAGGAGATGAATAATTAATTATATGTAAAATAATCTCGTGGAAAAATGGATTAATTATTAGACCTAATTTCAGACCTTTTAATAAATTATTAATCATAATATAATGAATCTCAAAGTATGTATCCTGAACAAGACAGGCTATGATAGTAACGCTACCGTTGTACTATTAATAAATACCATTACAATATATATGACAAACACAGCCAGCTACTGGTCATATGAAATATCAAGTGAGAAGAAGGTGGATTAATCAATGCATTGCTGCTCTCTTACAGTGGCCATATCGTCCTTGGGGTTAATCTGCAGCATAACATCGATGTCCGCTTTGGCTTCGTGGAGCCGATTGACCTCCTTGTAGGCTGTTGCACGCCGCAGAAGTGCTGCACAGTGTGTGTGGAACATGGGGGGGGGGGTAATCAAACAAACCATACATAGGGGAAGATATTTCAGTTAATTAAAATGCGATGTTTGATGGAAACAGACTTTTTCAATACATCCGTCCTTTTAGAAACTGGCCATTTTTGCCGATTCAGTGACGATATAGAAAATGATTGAGTGAGAGGTAGCTCCAGAAATAATTTTAAGGATACGAATGTTAATTCAAATGTGACAGATAGTTTAAAACTATATTTAAAAACACGGCAATCTGACCTTACACCTATAATATATATTTTTTAAATAAAATAATTAAAATTGGCTATATTCATCATATTTCTGTTTGCTGACCTTGGAATAAAAAAAGGCATTTGACTATTGATTAGATATTTCATGCTGATAGATTAGTGTGCTATTATATGCTGAGAACAAATGTTTATAGGGATATATAAGTAAAATAGAAAGAAATGGAGGCTTTTTAAAATCCAATAAGTATTGGATAGAACATCGCGCACAGGTAATACTAGAAATAGAATTAAACTGCGACTAATGTGACACAACATACCAAACATCTAATGTCTTATTATTCAGAAAAACTTTAATAATTCGAATCTTTTAGCCAGTGTACTATAATGTAGTCCGTGTCTTGTCTATATCTGCTTTAACCTGGGCAGTAAAACGACGTCAAAAAAAGAAATATACCATAATAGAATTGTAGTGTTTGCGACTGAACGCAATATAATCAATAAACTGAAGTCAATATAATCGCAGCCAGGTAAAATTAATCCACCGAACCAAACTCTATATCCCCGTATGGCGAGGCGAGCAGCTAGATTGCATCTAAACGCATCAAAAAACATCAATTTTATATAATTTGTACTTCGAAACCAGTAGTTTTAGATTGTGCTGTTTGAAATTTCAAAAAATATGTCATCAGTAACTGTGGCAGTGATAAACAACTGATAATAATATCTATGTTTATGACAGATATTGGAAATATAGTTACTTAAAAAAATGATTTTTAAAATACTGCAGCTTTTTGCAATACAATCGCAATATCGCAGCTATGCAGAAAATATCGCAAAATGCATCTAGTCGCAACACTTCAAGTACAGGGTGGCAAACAGGGTAGCTGTCCGCAACAAAAATGTATTCAAAGCATTCAAATAACCATATTCCTTCATTTAAATGAGTCACTGCTTAATAATTCTAAGAATCGCAGGTAAACAAAACCGTTTGCATATCAGTTTAAATAAGTATTTTTCCGATTAATCAAAAAGTCACTGACTGTATTTACTGACATTCTAATCGATTAATAGTTATCATAATGAAAGCTATTATAGTTAACATATATCGTTCAAATTACGATGTGCACCACAATTCTAGCAATCAGTTTAGATTGAAATGCTGTTTATAGCTTGAAACAAATCTAATTATTTATGAGAATAACCTCATTTACTATAGTGGTCATCTACTAAGCTTCTAGAAATTGATCTGAGGAAATATACGTGTGTACGATTCATTCCATACTTCGTTCCATATATACAGACAAATCAATATATGTTAACATTTTCAACAAATATGAAAACGTTAGAGGAACTTCCTTCGATCGACTAAACTACAGCTGAGTGTAATTGAAGGCTACCTTGATGAACCGTAAAGAACGTTACATGATGTAAATGATCCCCTACATATTTTAAAATCATCCGTTAGTGGCTTAATGGCTTCAAATTAAAATGATTATAGAAACCACTTAAAAAAATTGTTTCCTGTGTTTTAATACGGGCGCTTATTTTAGAAGTTTTCAATTAAACTATATTTTTAAATGAAAACTATAAACATGAAACAGAATCAAAGGGTATAATTTCAGAATAAGTTTTTCGACATAGAAATATCGCGAAGAAATAATTGAATCTATAATTCTATGAGAAAAAACTCAAAAAATATTCAATTTAAACGTTGACCTAAAGATACAACTATAAATTACCTTTAGTGTTCAAGGGCTCTTTCTCAATCACTTTGGATAAGTCCTTGATCGCCTCCTCGAACCGCTTCAACTTGTTAACTGAAATAGGCGCGCGACATGATTCTTATAGTTATATGTTAGACTCTATATTAGTATATACACTGCAGAACAGTAAAGGCAACACACACACACAACACACTCAACAGTGTTTTCAAATAGCCTAGTGTAGATGTTGACACTCACATATGAGGCCACGGTTATTGTAGGCGGGGGTTGTGGGGAGCAGTTTTATACTTCTCGAGTAGTAGACCAGCGCTTCCTCCAAATCACCGGCACGGAAGGCCTGCAAAGAAGGAAGATCAAGTTAGTGGACATACATACACCTCAACTCTGTCTGTGTGGACCGACCAAAGGATCGATGGGCACCGAATTGAATCAGTTTTAACTGCGTCGATACGTACTATATAGTTGAGTTGAGGGTCACACTATTTCACCAATGTATGATTTATTTTAAAGCTGTTCTCTAGAGATTTCAAAACGTATTTTATAATTCCTGGTAACAATAGTAAATGTTATTTTACAATATAAGCATATTATATACAATACTGTAGTTAGCTCGGCGATTCATAATTAATTAAACCACATTAAGTTTTACCCATAATGAAATGTACTTTTGTAAGAAAAAAAGAAATCACATGAAATAAATTAATCGAAAAAAGATATCTCCCTAATATTTACTTGATCCTATCAATTACATGTAAAGTGACATATTTTATATTGACGTTTTCGCAAACATCCAGCCTTATATTTTGCCAATCCAGAATTCTCTAATAACCATGATAATAATAATCTTTACAATAATTTATTCCAATTTATGTGTGTACTACTAACTCAATTATATTATGTAATACACAAATAAACGCGAAAATATATATAATGGCAACATGAAACAACAACAAAACAACAGACGAGGCAGCACAAACCTCATTGCCCTTGTCCTTCTCTCGCATAGCCTCGTGCTCCCGATCGGCATTGCTAACCTTCCTCTTGACGATTTTAGGAATACCCGAGGCCGACTTGCTACTGTGCTCAGCCCCGAACTCCACCTTCTTCTTGGCCTGACCCTCCGCGTTGCCTCCGTTCACTGTTGTTGGGGTGGCGGCGGCGGTTGCTTCATCTTCGTTATCACTGTCGAGCTCCTTTTCAAGTCTGCGGAGATGCGTGTGTTTGGATATACATGTGGTGTATGTATGATATGCATGATATTGTATGTGGTGTGCAACGCAAGGCAAGGTTCCCTTTTAATGAGTCAAAATGCGATTGTACTCAAATACAATAAAATAGGTAGATAGATAAGTCGTTAACGCTTTACAATCTATATAACAGATAAAATATAGTTCACACGACAGGTAAAAACCCTGAAGATATAAATAGAACTATACTCTGCACCTATCACAGACAGTACAACCGAACGCTGATTCTTGGAAATTCTATGTGAATCGACACTATTATTGTCATAGTCATAGAATAATAACTCTATCAGAGAAGTAGAGTAAGGTACCTACCTCATTAATATATACCTTAATAAGTAATTAAGGTAAAATCCTTGTTATGATATGTTTGTGAAACAATTTCACCTGAGCACATAATATAACATTGCCGTCTTTGTAAACCTCTGAATACTAGAATAAAGGTTACAAAATAAAATACTTACAGAAAGCCGTGCCTAAATCAATCGCTATTATTTTTTGAATAAAGTTAATTGATCTAAAATTTTTCATTTGCTAAACACCCCCTAGTTTCACACTAAATAGCCAGTCTCTGTTTTTAGCAAAATATATGGTCTGTAATACTGCTTCTCAACATTAAAAAAATCTAATCACATTTGTTAACTTAATTTAGGCTTATTATTAAGTGTATTTAATAATAGGAACTATTTGAATTTTTAAAATTTATTTTAGACTTTCAAATTTGACAATATTAGGTTCAATCGAGAGGATATATATTTATCCTATTCTTCCCGTAAATTATTTTATTAATATGGCTATTAATAAGCCCTTTACCCCACCGGAAACATTATACGTTCAAAGTGAAGTCATTCTGAGAATCAATGTGAAAAGACCCACTATAACACTTCACATAATTATCAGCTGAACACTATAATATATTAAACAAAATGTTGTAATCATAATACTTTGTCGAATGATAGTAAGTAGCCTTCTGATGCAGAAGAACTTTCCAGCTGGATAACTGAACTGTTTTTGGGATACTTCAAATTAATTATTAATATTTATCACAGAATACAGTGTTTTTTCTAATTGTAAGGTATTATTAACGTTTTTGAATTTATCGAATGGTATACACGCATTGCAAAATCAAATATACTTGTTTTAAACAGTGACAAAAAAATGTAATCATGATGTTGACCTCTTTTAAATGGTATAATATATGTATATTAAAATATTTTCAAAATTTAGTATAGTATTTTATTCGGCAGAGGAGGGGAGACGAGGAAGGCAATTAGATATACTGCCTCATGTTTCGTTGTATATTGACTGGTATCAAGGAATTAATTTTAATGAATAGTTTACTTTTTTATTAATCTTTTATAAATATTAATTAATCTTATACGATGTCCCGAAACCCTTAAACGGTAAATTAGGATAAAACCATCATTTTATAGAGCTACTCCATAGATTAAATAATGAAAAACTATCCATGTATATATAATTTTACTATTTTCCTTCTTTTACAAAAAAGTATTCTTGGAAGCAGCTTTCAATTATAAAAATAGTTTTGATAATAATTTTAAAAACATATTAATAGCATCATTACACATCATCCAAGTGTATCTCTAAGATCATCGCTCCAAGAACTTTTCATACTCTGAAAACATCACAATTAACTACAGTATAAATAGATGATACTACCTTAAGGTATAATATATTTTACATCTTTACAGTTTATAATTCAGTCCCTAATTTGGTAACTCTTTAATAATATTAGTTTACATACCACTTCATATGAATAAAAGTGATGTCTCAGAAACAGATTATTAAATAAGTTTGATTTTACCAGTTTAAACAAATTTGTAAATTTAAACTGATAAATCAACTAAAACAAAATCACAATAGCCCAATTTTATGTAGCTCCTTCAGTTTCCACGGAATGTAGCCAACTTTAATAAAAAAAGTGGCACACAAAGAGAGACAAAAACAATTCCTATATAAGTAATAAATACTCACTGACGAAAGGGTCTTTCCACAGATATTCCATCAGCCATTGTTGAAAAACAGCAAATAAATGTTTTTCGTATTCTAAGTGAAATCGACGACGGTCTTTTAATGCTGGATTTCATAAAATAACACAACTGACACAAAAATACGCAGCTTTCAAAACGGATGTTAGATCAAATAAAGCTTAACAAACAATATACGACATAATGTAGAGATCAATGTGCATACCTATATCAATTTCTAAAAATAGATATTACACAAAATAAGAGACACATTACACAAGTACTATTTAGTGGAGGGTAATCAGGAACCAATAATGATTAGCCAATATGGTTGTTTTAGACACAAACTGAGAAGAATAATACAACCACCGTTGGCCTGTAAAGATGGGTTCTAAATGTAATACTATTGACCACAAACGAACGGGGTTGACTGAGTATATTAAGAGAACACTATAAGTATGACCTAGATAAATGCGTAGCCCTTATATAGTCTGGTTGAACTGATGAGCATAATTGATGTGTAGAGTAGAAAAAATCATTATTATTAAAGTGTTTTAATGCGCATTATAAACATACCTGATAGGTAACTTATTATAGGTGAACTACATTGTATACAAGTAGTATGCGATCATTAACGACGAAATAGAAGTCTACTTAATAGTATAGGTTAAAACTAAAAAAACTGCTATAAAAAACAGTGTATTAAACACATATATTACAAAAAAGATAACATTATTAAAATTATCTGATATCATATATTGCTAGAAATACAAAAAAAAAATTATTATTTTTATAATTAATATAAAAAGTACATAGCTAGCTATTTAACTACGTTTTTGACTGAAGTAATATATATATACACTATATGAAACATTAATAATTGAAAATGAAGACAAAAACATTTAAAAACATATATTCAACCATTTCTTGTCATAGAAAGGCTTATTAATAACTCAACATGTGCCTGAAAATATCACACAAATATTTGTATCACTAACATGTTTCACTTTTGTAGATCAAGAGGAATTTATCGAAATTTGGACCAAATAGTAATCTGATAATAAGAAAATGATTAAATCATTTATTAAATATGATTCACTAAATATATAGATTATTGATTTTTTAAACATAAATACAGCTTCACGCACGGTCACAAACAGTCATCATATTTGTACAATGGAACATCTACACACGGTGTATTGAGAGACATGAGGCTGCAAATGTGCACTAAACCATCATAACTCATAATTATATATGTTTCCCTTTACAATGAAACCAATAACTGTGTACTGAAAAGTAAAAGACGCGTTTACAGGGCCCGACTTAACGGTTATGCAATTATTATCTCGCCAATATGCGGTGAGTAAAAGTATACATTTTTCATTTAACAGTATTATCTGTAAAATAGATATACTCAATCAATCAATATCTGATAGTTAGCTAATCCGTGTAAACAACAGTCAATACAAACAACCGAAACAACAAATGTAACCCCATCGATACCTATATATAGAAGGGTTCATAGTGAAGGTTAACGCACTATACTGAGGAAAACTTTTTTTTATTATAAACATGTGAAATTGTCTTAATTTGTAAATAAGTTAATAACTAAACAATACGGTTCTTGTATAATGCCAATAGAAAATTAACACAATCATTTAAGCGTAGTAGTCATAGAATATTCAACCCTAGATATTGAATCCAATAGTCAACATGTTAAATAAATAATACCCGAAGCTGCTTTTAGCGAATGTAGAGTGGCTTATAACATGTAGCTCTATTAGTTATTGTAAGTCTCACAGTAAAATTTATTTTATTTTATAAAAGTTAAAAGAATGAATGTGTTTCTCCAAACTTTGTTATTCAATTAGTGGTCATTGTAAAAATATATTAGCCAGACAGCTGAAAAGTATCTGAAAGTGTCCAACTCTCCAGCAGTTCTATGAGTCTATTTATATATTTATTACGGGCAGACGATGTGATTGATGTCTACTTTATAGATACCGACTTTGTATGTTTATATATTTAGCCGTAATTTAGCAATATACCAACAACACAGGGTAGTGGAGGAGCGGAGTGGGGGGGGGGGTGAATGGATATGTGAGGAGAAA
>JAUZND010006366.1:0-10796 GCA_034780555.1 Coelogynopora nodosa | reverse complement strand
TTAACACTCACTGTTGACACTGCTAACACTCTGTTGACACTGTTGACACTGCTAACACTCTGTTAACACTCACTGTTAACACTGCTAACACTATGTTAACACTCACTGTTGACACTGCTAACACTCTGTTAACATTCACTGTTGACACTGCTAACACTCTGTTAACACTCACTGTTGACACTGCTAACACTCTGTTGACACTGTTGACACTGCTAACACTCTGTTAACACTCACTGTTGACACTGCTAACACTCTGTTAACACTCACTGTCGACACTGCTAACACTCTGTTGACACTGTTGACACTGCTAACACTCTGTTAACACTTACTGTTGACACTGCTAACGCTCTGTTAACACTCACTGTTGACACTACTAACACTCTGTTAACACTCACTGTTGACACTGCTAACACTCTGTTAACACTCACTGTTAACACTCACTGTTGACACTGCTAACACTCTGTTGACACTGCTAACACTCTGTTAACACTCCGTTGACACTGCTAACACTCTGTTAACACTCACTGTTAACACTGCTAACAATCTGTTAACACTCTCTGTTGACACTGCTAACACTCTGTTAACACTGTTAACACTTTGTTAAACACTGTTATCTGTGTTTTCTTAACCCCCTTCAATTGACTAACTGTCATTTTATTGATAATTTTCATACGATGGTTGAGTCTGCATTGTTACGGTGTGTTGCAATGAGCCATATACTGTAACTGTAGGTGGTTTGCGGATAGGTAATTGGTTTTAGGTAAGATTAATTGGCAATAGTTAAGTTTACTTATTTATGAGCAGAACAATCTGCACTAGTTCTAAGGAACTTTTTCGCACAAATATGTACATTAGTTTTCTTTATAGTAAAACAGAAAAGTATTTTGAAACAACAATAGTAATACATTTATTTGTTGTAAATTATGTTTTTTTGTTGATAAATTATTTAATTATCTATATATTTCTAAAAGGTGTTGTATTTTTGTTAATTTTTTTATATAACAAAATGACATAAATATTAATTGGGGTAAAATAACCGCACATTTGCTATTAAAAATTTGAACTTCATATTCATTTGTAAGTCGCACTGAAAATACTATTTAATTTTGAAATGCTAATAATATTGTAATAGCATATTACCTTCGACAGGTAATTAGTATATTGTAACATAAATGCGAAAATATTCTTCATTTCACTCAAATGAGGAAATTTTAATAACATGTCAATTTCTAAGATTCATTTTAACAGTTTTATATAAATTGATATGAAAGTAATTAATAAAACATGTTTCAGTTTTTTGTTGTATGCTATTGATTTTTGAAACAGATGCCAAAAAAATATTATTTATTTATAGAGGAATGTAACCTATATAAGTCGTTTTTTACTAATTAAATTAAAGGGATACATAATTGTGTCATTTTGAAATCTTTTTACCAATTAACTATAAACTATACATATATATATATAACATATATAAAGCTCTATAAAAATGAATTTCAAAAACTATTTAACAGCAGAAGTTTCTGTGGTAGGCCTATATTAAGCTACAATTATTAAAAATATTTAAAACGATAACCTTCGGAAATATTGTAAAGTTACAAAAATTAATAAAAAGTGAGTTTATTTTTATTTCAAAAATACAAAAAATAAAATTATAAGCAACTTAATTAAATAAATGAAAAATTAAATTAAATTTTCGTTAAAATTCAATTTATAGTTATACAGTATTTTAACTAACCCATATGTCAAAGCTAGTTGTCTGTTTTCTCCAAAAAATATGTAATTTTAATTATATTTCAACAATATCAGTAACAGAATATCTAATAACGCCTAACGCACCTCGCATTTTGAATTAAGTGGGTTAGTAGCACAAGTCGATGGGGGGCGGCAATCGACTATCTGCCATCACTCAATCTTTATTTAACATTCTATTTGTGAAAATTAAATGTTTAATCCCTTTTTTTATATTAAACGACTATAATTTTCCCTAAAATAATTTTTTAAGATTTTTCAAATACAATGTTTTTATTCCTTGATTAAAAAGTTAAGGTTGGGTTTTTCCTTTTTATTATAGTGTAACATTTTGCCCACAACTAAGGACTACATGAAGTTTACATATTTTCATTTCTAACCCAAAACACGAATAATGTTCTACTTATTGAATAGGTGAAACGACTAAAAAGTAATTATATACACAAAAGTGTAGTGAATAATACACAACTATACTGTACATTAATCAGACGTATGTATTTTATTTTTTAACATATAATATTTATAATATTACACTCATATATAAAATACATGTCAGTTATCCAATCAGTTGAAAGTATATAAACTGTTATGTATTAAATAGTTCACTTAGACTTAAGGTATGTGGATTCATTTTATACGAATGTCGTATTTTACAGATTTAACACACATTTATCAATCTGCTGCAAAATTTATCAAAAATGTAGCATTATAATTTATGCATTGTATTGAAATCATTGTATATTTTTAATTATTGATACCAATAATCTAACTTGAGGAATAATGTTATGATATTTAAAAATCCAATGGTATTAATGTTAATATATATATAGTAGCGATCGTCCATTTATACACATTCGCTATACTCTACCCTGTTTCTATTTTGTTAGCTTATTGATTTTGATATGAACTGTGTTAATCATTTGTACGCGGTTTATCATGACAGAAGGGCTCTGTTGAGTGACCAAAACACAGGTTACGAGCACAGACGAGGTTATATTAATAAAGCAGTGGTTCTTCTTGTCATTTTTGTTTGTTGTTCATTTATCAGTTATAAAACGGAAATAAAGTGCCCACAATATATTAATTATATGAATAATTTTTATCATTTTAAAATATCTATTTATTTTGAGACATCATACAGATTAAACAATTAATTTTATTTTGACATGCAAAAATTTAAGCTTACACCTTTTCATGTAAAATAACTATTTAAATGCATAATAGTTCATGTACTGAATTGATTTTATATAAAATATTGCTTTATTTAATATTTATTTTATGAAATATATTTCAAATTATATTCAATCTATTATTATTTTATATGTTTATTATAAATAAATTTTAAATTAATAACATGTTCCTTCAACAATTTAAAGAGCGGGAAATTGTAGATTCTTATGTTTAAAATAAGCTGCTGAAGAATACTTTAAAATGATGGGCGAGGGATACTCCACCAGGATCAAATATGTGGTGCTATGAGTGAAACGTAGAAGGCGACCATGGGAACCAATTATTTGATAGATGTAATCTATATTATATGGCAAAAATTATTTCACTGCAGATCTTAAAAAACTAGATATTGATTTGGTCCTTAGCAGTGGAAACGAAAGCTCTATTGCTCTCAGTATTGTGCTGTAAATTTAACAAATGATAGTCAGGAATGAGTACGTAGATAGGGCTAGTACAGTATTATAGCATTGTCAATTTTCATCAATTTTGTATTTGCTGCTCAGATTTGCAGTCCAACCACCCATCCAACAAATTCATCAAGACGACAAACATCTCTGAGCTGTTTATGGATTAGGACAAAGGAATGTTACATCAACTACAAAAACTAGTCCTGAAAATTTCTTGCTGGAATAGCAATCCTTCTGAGTAAAAAAGTATGAGCTTTTCGTCAATCTATATACAGAGAAGAATATTACTCAGAACAGTGATAACATTAATGATATTGAATACTTCCTTGAAAAAAACTAGAGGAGTCACCTGGATGTGTTGTCTGGATTGTGGCTTTTGTGTTGAGATATAATTCCATTACTGCAGCTAATATATCACCAATATACAAAGACTCAGCTACACCATAGATTTCTACAATGCTGATGCGGAAGCTAATATCAATCACCTTTTCAAAGTCTAATAATACTATATTGTCCATTTTTACATGTAATTTCCCAGTTCATTTGGTATATTTAAATAACACTATAAGTATTCAAAAATATTATTAAAAGGAAATATACTGTGTTTGAAATGTATTTTATTAATTTTATTTTAGAATATTTTGATATTTACTTCTTATGATTTGGCTTTTTTAATTTGAACCAAACATGTTTACTGTTATAGACACACGGCAGATGTACATTTTAGGTAATCATTAATTCATAAATCTAGTTTTAATTTCATTCTTTATTACGTTAGCATAATATGATGTATATCTGGTAGCTATTATAGGTTTAACAATGTAGAAAATAACGGAAGATAAAATTACCAAACATTAATACCGAGAGCAGAGAACAATCTTCATATAACACTCTTTTTATGGATGGTTATATTTATATTCATAAATTCATTTTAATCGATACATTTTGTTGCAATTGGTTTGAATAAGCATAATGCATTTTAAAAATCGAACAGGACAATGGTGCTTGTTTGTGTAAATGTTAAAAAGTGTTCCAGATTTATGTTTGCATGTTTTGCTTTATAAAGTTTTTATGTAACTTTCTTACGAAACAATAATTACTTTTAATCGGGTAATTAAACGTTAATATAATTATGAAACAGAAAGATTAAACAAGCTTATTTAACCACTGTTATTAATATTAAACCATTAAGAATGGAATAAATTAAACATACTAATGAAGTATGAAATAATAAAAAATTATATGAATTGTTCTGAATGTTCTTAAACTTCGTATAACAGTGACCTTGAACACAAAATTTGATATAGTGATTTTCTTAGTAAATTTCTTGAAATCATCCTCATTTTAACATGTTTTAACATATTTTAACATGTATTTATTATATATAATTTCTTATTATATTGTAAATATTTCGTCATAAATAATGTTATTAATAAATTCTATTCTTGTTATAAATCTATTTATCTGATGAAATATTAAATGCATACATCAACAACGGTTCAGCTATTGTTTCCCATTTTTAAATATATTATATACAATAGTTTATATAAAAAACTGAAATCATGCAAATATTTCAATTTAATTTTTCCGATATTGTTTTCCTAAGTATTTCACTGTAAAAACATTACTATTGCTTATATTATCCGAATAGATATTTTTATTACTTTCTAATGGGCAAATATGTCTATTTTGTCCATTTTGTTGTTCCTAATAATATGTATAAAGTACAAATTACATTGTTCATTAAATAAAAGGGATTTAGGTATTTTAACGAGTATGTCGAGTTATTTTTTTAATATTTAGATACTTTACAAGAGAGACAAAAAAGCTAATTTACTAACTGTGCCTTCTTAATATATTTTATCAGATGATGCTATTCACACAAATACTGATAGATCCATATCTTGAAAATGCTTTTCACATGTACGTTCACTAATAACAATTAGGGCTCGTTCTTTACAGTAATAAGTAAAAAGATTCAAAATAACAGCATTATATCAATTTGATGCAATATAATATATCTCAATACCATAATAGTTTACTGCAATACCACAATAATTAACTGTAATATTATGAAATCGTAAAATTATTTAAATATTTTTATAAAATAATCAAAAGTAGAAATATGTATGTATACCTTGAGTATACAATAATCTAAACACTAACGTGGCCGAGTGGGGAACAAACAACGGATGATTGTGTTATTACAAACGATGGAGTGAGTTGAAGACCGATTACTTATATTTAGTACAAATCAGAATCTCCTCTTGCTGTCTGTGTAAGGCTGACACTGTGTTCATGAAGGGAACTTTTCAGATATTCCCTGAAATGTTTTTTACAAGTATATTCACTACATACTATAAACATGGGTTACATGATTCAAATGTGCAACTGTGAAAGTGGATTACCTCACAAACTCAAATGTTCAACCAATAATATTTTTCACAGATTTTGAAAATGCCAAGATTGGCACTGTCACGCAAAATTTTTCAGAAAATCGCATACGTAGAAATGCTTCTTTCATTTTTTGACAAGCCATTTAGCGTCGAGTTCAATCGCCTCGTACCTAAATATCGAGACAACAATGCCGTCAATAGTCTAGTAAGCGTTATGGCCTTCCCACTATACATTAGGACGACGTATGGAAATAGCGAACGTCAACTAAGACAGGCTAACTTACATTATCTAGCAATAATCATCTTCTATGATTACGTGACAACAGCATAGGTGGACGCCACACTTACTTTACGATGTAAAATTAAACAAGAAGGGGAGGGCAGGGAAGGAGAGGAGGGGGAAGGGGAAAGAGGGAGGGGGAAGTGGGGTTCATATTGGAATTTTACCAACTAAAAAAAAGTGCTGACAGGTTTGGTCCTGTAACAATAAAATAAAAAAGTTGCTGCATCGACCACACCCAAATATAATCAAAACAATTATCTTTGTATCTTATCAATTATATTTTATTTTGTTTGTACAAAATTATATTATTTAGTTTGAAATTTGAAACAAATATTAACTAATGCAAATTAAAACCAGTGTCAAGAGAAAGAGGTCAAGAGATAAGAGAAAATAAAATAGTCCAAATAAGAAGTCTCCCCATTATACATAACTAACATAACTGTTTAAATGGAAATAAATGTGACCATACTTCACGATAATAATAAGTACAATAATTTAGTACTATTTTTTAAAATTTTGTTATGCGATATTTATATTAGACTATAAAACATATTTTAATATGAATTATATTTAAAAAATGCTTAAGTTCCTAACTTCTAAATTTATAATAATTCTAACTCATTTTCTAAGCAGACTTTAAAAAAATAGTAATTTTTAATTAAGACTTTTCGTTTAAGGTTGCTTAAATATCACTGACATGAGAAACTATATTCTGGATACAAAAATACAAATGTATATGATGTTCGGTTTAAAATAAGACGAAATGAATTGTCTGGGGTATTCATAAATTTACTAGAAATTAATCAACGTGTCAAACATATATATAGTGTACAAAAAAATATTGTTAGAATTTTTTTAAATTATTTTTTTAATATAGATTCTTTAATAAATATTTCAATAAGAAATTTTATATGTTAAAATTATTTAATAATAATTGTATTGGATTTTAATTTTAATTTTATGAAACCATTGATTTTATAAAGCATTAGCAACTGAAAATGTTATTTAATTTTATTAGAATTACTTTTTTATATGGCAAACTTATTTAGTCAAATACATATGGTATTTCCTACATAAATGTTAAACACGTTCAAATTATAAAAGCGCTCATGAAAATCACCAAAACATAGAATATGAATGGGTACATATTTTGAAAACTTGATTAGGTACCCCATATTATTATTTAACCATCAGGATTTTTTCTAAATATATTTCAAATAATTTTTTACTATTGTTACACGGTACATTAGTTCAACCTTGTACATTTTTTGGTGTGATTTATTAATTTATAAATTTAAACTATGACATTAAAAAAAATTTTTTTTTAAGTATAGCTATAAATAATGGACGCGATTAAAGTAACTGAATTTCTTAATAATATTCAAGATACATAATAAATACGTGTGTATATATTGTATTTATTTCTTTTGACAATTTTTTAACCACAAAAAGTATCGGTCAAAAGGAATTATTTAAAAAAACGTATATCAGTATTTTACAATTGCAGCTACATCAATAATTAGAGTTTCTTAACAACCATGCTCCGTTGTTATCATTTTGTAATATATAATCTTTAAATAGAAAAATGTAAATATTATTTAAAATTCAATCGTATACATTGTTTAGCCATGACTTTAAAATGTTCTGTTTATTAATATCTTAATTTGTTTGAGTTTACTGCTTTATTAGGTGACGTTTCCTAAATAAACACATTTTGTTTAAATGGTTAATGTTATACATATTAATACAGTTAACGTGATTTACAGAAATTTGAGGTAAGTTGAGTTTATAAGAAGTATCCGTTCAAATATACTAAATATAGAATACAGTTTGAAAGTTTTTAAAAATATATATTGTATGTTATTGCAGTATACATTCAATTTTGAATTTATTATATATATATATATGTAAATGTAAATGTTGGATGTTATATAGACTGAATTTTTAAATCGTTGTATTTTAAAGCATAAAAGATTCTAAGATGTAATCATTTCGGTGTGTAAATAAGTTTTAAACAATCTTTTGCACGACTTGAGTTATTATGTTTATCCCATAAACAAGAATCATGCTTAATGTAAGGCGACTTGTAAACGTAAGGAAAAATCGTTACTCGACAGATCATAATAAAAACTATTTCTGAGCAACCGATTCGAGCATTACGAATTTGTACATTCTCAAATGTTTAGTGAAATTGCAACATTCAGAGAATAGCCATTAGAGTCAAGAATATTCAATAAAATCAAATAAATTCAACCCACTACGCGTAGGCTGTATATGTATATAGCACATTCGACTGTTTTAAATACTTATAAATATTCATTAAGAAATTAATACTATTTCTTTTATGTTTATATTTTACTCATTATTTTCAAACTTCGTATACAATGAAATATTGTTTAGATTTCATTTTTTTAAATAAAAATTATTTCTTCTAATTTGTTTTTATTGTTGCTTAACAATTGATAGTTTAGAATGAGTAAGATTTAAATATAAAGTTCAAACAAAGGTGTAATATAAATATTTTAATAATATTTTGTATGTATGTGTACTGCCGAAGAAGTCTAATATGCATTACAAATATAATTTTATTATAACATTAATATTATATCTGTGGTTGGCCTCTAATTTATAGTTTACTCAATTCACGTTATACCAGGTACAGTATTTTAGTCTAATAATAAGTAAAACTTTTTGTTTAGGAAAGTATAGACTTCACGATAATTCAAGCTATATGTATATATTAATATAGCTATATTTGTCAAGCAAAATATATCGAAATATGAAAAACAGTCGCGGAATATTATATTTTGGCAGGTGTGGTAAAATATATTAATACGATATTTGTTTGAAGAAATATATAGCGTACAGTTTATTTATATAATCGTTCGATGAAAAGTACTTGTACAATTATTTTCCAGTTATTTCAACTATGATCAGGGAAATATACACATTTTATAACATAGGCTACATACTACAGAAGGGATACAACAAGAAGTCACATTATATACACTATAAATATAATTTAATCATAATAGTGTAGAACAATTGATTACAGGTTCTATTATTTCTATTTACAACAAATTTTCTATTAAATGTTACGAAAAGGCCGTTTTAGATAACCCAGTTAATATAAAATAAATGGGAACTTTGTTTGAGAGGAATAGACGTTTCTGAAACACAAAATCTTTTCTCAATTCGAATAGAATTAGATAACTATATCAAAAGTGATGAATTAAATATTAAGTACTATTATGGAATTGTTAATAGTTTTTTAATATTAACCAAAAAATTTACTAATGTTAATGTTATAAATAATAAACTAACTTATCGGTATTTATTCTTTTTACAATTTATACGAAACTATAATTTTACATATATCTATTCTTTTTGGATACAAATTTACATATATAGTAAAGTCGTAAAGATTAAACAAATTATATAGTAATATTAAAACTAAATTGTAATAGTTTCATAGTACTAATCAATTTGTAGGTGTAAAATTATCTTAATTAAGTAAATAAGAAACCAATTTAATAACAACTACTTCAATTAGTAAAGTAATTTCGACATAATGACGCCTCAGCTGATTATTTGATGATAATTATAAATGACATTATGATTATATGATAAACATTATATTATTGTGAAGTTACATAATGACATTAACATATATTTAGATATAATATATAATACAATATATAATTTAATGCATATAATAAATACCATTTAAAAAAATTGATCTTTACTATTATTTTACATCTATTTAGTCATATCAAATTGAAAATTAAACTATTTTGTTTTTGTCTTTTTGAAAACCTGGCAAGGTACCTATCATTTTAATAGAACTAGTTCTCCGTAAATTACTCAAAAAGTTGTATCATAGTCAACATCGTCGAACACAGAATTAATTAGTTTGTGATGAACAAAACTGTAATGTATGGAATAATCTAAAAGACTCTTTTAAAAGTTGAGATAAATTTGCATTCCCTTATAAAACAGATATTTTCAATTTTCCGCTGAATTTTATTTTTGAAATTAAAATGCAAGATTATACGTCTAATGCTATTCATGATATTTGTATAGGAACAATTCTTATTTATTCCATAATATGATTATTTACATCTTATAAGTATCTATTTGATATAATACTTGTACATGGGATAACATTTTTTTTCAAGTCTTGAGTTTTAGACCGATTATATTTTAACCAATTTTATAATATATATACTATATGTTATATGTCTCTATATGTACTATATATATATTCCGGGATAAAACTGTTTTCAAGTTAAAATCTTTTTTGTCACCTTAAGTCGATTTAACAATAGAGTTGATTATACTGATTATATACACAATAAAGTAATTTAAAATAAAATACCATAAAATACCACAAAATACCATAAAACCCTAAAACACAATACCATATGGATCAATAAAATAGTTTAAGACAATTAATAAAAATTAAATCTGCGTAACTTTCATACTTATATTTACTAACCGAACTGTTTACCGTCAACTTCATTGAAAATTTTGAAATTCTGAAATTTTGAAATTTTAAAATTGAAAATTCATTGAAACTTCACGGCACTGGAGAAGTCGTTAAGGCTCACGAACTCGAATCCCCGCAGGATAATCTCAGAGCAAGTGGTTTGCCACCGCTTTGTGGTCCGCAGTAGCTTTCGCAAGATGGCCAACGAGATCTGCGACAGTGTTGGGTTAGCAGCCCAA
>JAUZND010006365.1:0-31258 GCA_034780555.1 Coelogynopora nodosa | reverse complement strand
TAAAACAAGCAGTCGATACTGAGATACATGATAAGGTCTGACTTAACTCATTCTGTCAGAAGAAAATACATAGCTTTAGGAATGTTTTCAATGTTCTAACCATAAAAATTTAAAAAATTGACTTAGCTCATTCTGTCATTCTGTCATTTACATTAATTGAAATTGATTGACAGATTTCAATAAATATTCCGAAGGAAGTGATCAAAAGACCTTTCTTCACCAATTATTGGCCAAGAATTCGGTTACGACTTAAATCCGGAGGATAGTAGGAGAAAAAACCGGAGTAATAATAAACTATTTTTTAAGGTCGGCATAAGATAAACAAACAATGGCAATTTAAATAACGTAAAATGTGAAAAATATTTTATTAATATATATTTTTCACACAATGTTGAGTGACCATGGAAAGGTTCTATCCTACAGAAGGACCCAATCACAATCTTCATCTGACACAATCTGAAACTTCTACAAGCGTGTTCCTGCGACATCCAACACGTTTGGCATAACGGCTAAATAGACATAGCAGGCAAAGCGGGATGTTGCCAGATCCATCGTGCAAAACCACGACCCCTCTCCTCAGCCAACCCGAATTTTTAAGACTACATTTATACCACCACTGTTCCCACCGACGCGCGACAGAGAGCAAGATAATCCACCCCACACTCCTGCTGCCCAGAAATGATGAGGTAGCGCTTTCTACGAACTACCTGCGCAATAAAACCATACAAAAGTAGCTCAAAGCAAATAGCTTTTTCAATGGAGAACTTTGCAGCTCTGCAGAATACGTGGAGTACGTAGAGTCTGCCCATATGCCTCATTTTGTCAATAATAATAATTGCGAATTTAAACAAATTGTTAACACATTTCATCCGGCCGGATTTTTCATACAATTTCAAAATGTTTATTCTGTTCCGTATAGGATTTTACATTCTGAACTAAACTTTATAAAATTTTTAGTAATTTAGTAACTTCAAAAATTTGGAACTAAACTTTGTAAATTTTTTAGTAATTTAGTAACTTCAAAAAAGCATTAAAGATCCAAATCCGACAATTTTGTCTGGCTAGAGCATAAGTATAAGCTAATTATATTCATTTTTATTAACAAATAATTAAGAAAATGAAATATACATATTTTTCAATTTCAAGTTTATAAATATTTCAGAGTAAATCATTTATAATAATGATTATTTGTAATATTAAGTTTTCCCCTTTTTTTGCATTTATTTTGGATATTTTTAACTATTGGAAGGTAACATTTTATCCATTAGCGAAGGTACATAAATATGCAGCTAAATGCAGTATGACTATGTCTGTAACGTCTATACTGTCTGTAACGTCTATAATGTCTGTTACGCCTATATAATGTCTGTTACGCCTATATAATGTCTGTTACGTCTATAATGTCTGTAACGTCTATAATGTCTGTTACGCCTATATACTGTCTGTTACGCCTATAATGTCTGTTACGCCTATATACTGTCTGTTACGTTTATAATGTGTGTTACGCCTATAATGTCTGTAAAGCTTATATTGTCTGTAACGTATAAAACAGACTACGCAAACAACAATAATCCCTATAAATACAAATTAATGAATATAAAAAATATTTCAGTATGCAAAGTGTATTTTGGTATACATATATAATAAATTATTGATTAAAATATCACAAAAGAAACAAAATAGTAACTATAACATTAAAAGAAACACATTCTTTCTATTTTGAATAAACTGGCAAGTATACAGCGAATTCAATTGAAACAACTCCCCTCTTTATTATTTACTCGTCAATAAAACGAACCAATTAAAATGGAGAAAGATCATTTTGAATGTCAAAAAGGAATGAAGTTAAAAAACAGGACATTAAGACTGCAACAAAAAGTTTCACATCTGCTGCAGAACTGATTTGTTAGAATAAGCAGTACCAAAAAACACATAAATAGACGGAGAAGTCCATTTACAAGAGAGAGTTTAGTTACATTCAGAATATCAATACACTCCAGATACTTCGATTGGATGCAATGGATGGGACACAAGACAAGGTAGCTCGGATAACTTATTATATGGTCCTTAATAAGCTACCTAATGGGTCGGTTCGGTGGTATGTTTGACGTAGCAGAGGGTCGTCGATACCTCGATCTCTTGGAAGGTTGACAGGAAAGCGGTTGCGGACTGGAAATTGAAAAAGGGAAAAAAAGGGGGTGAAAAGGGAAAAGCAGTAAGGCTACAGCTATATTATGGAACAATTTCTACAGAATCACGACTGTATTTGATTACCCAGTGAGAAAGATTTCCCTAATATTTTATAATACCCACATAACTTTGTTTAATTTGATAAACATTCAGTAATAAACCGGTAAACTGCCTCTGAGGGTCCAAAGCCTCACACCATTGTTTCGTCATCTTTGCATTTCTTTTTTAATATAAATATCATTTGTTACTACACGTGTTCTTCTTTATGATCCGGCCTATCCCCAATTATTCTTCTGCTTTTCGTATTTGAAAGACTGTTTTTAAATTCACAGGTTCGACTTGCCATATTATCACTCCAGGTCTGTTTTACATAGAGTACAAGCTATGTTTGGATTATAAAAAAATGTTTAATAATGTTTGTGGTTTGATGATATCACATTCCTTTTGTTTGACCTTTCTGGTGTTTAGTCATGAATGTTGGTTTTTTTGTTGGTTTTTTCAAAAACCATCCTGATAGTATTTTGAAATTTTGTTTCTTATTTTAACAGTGGTTTTGCATTGATAATTTCTCGCTCTTTTTAATTAATATTTCTATTTTTTATTTGTTTTGTGTTAGGGTTGAGGAATTGAATAGAACGTAATCATTTACTAATATTTGAAAAGTTTACAATCACTTAAAATATTCGAAATTAAATAGGCCTACACAATTAGTATGCAACAAAGTATACTTATTCCATGTTTAATGAATATAGACAATCCAATATATATAACACAAATTTGCAACATTATTAATTGAACGACAAGTTCAACTCTGACAAACTTAATTTTGAGATAACGGAAAGCGATATTGTCCTTTTCTTTTGTACTTACTAACCCCCCATATAACATATATCAATATTATATTAATCCAAAATACAGTCCTCTTTGGATCCTCTCCTACGTATGAGTCAAAGAAGAATTCCTCACCCTATCATCGGGAAGACAGGGTCCAAGGCCTTCCAGTAGAAGGGGCTCATCGGCCACCGCGGCTTTGAAGTTTTCGAAAGACAGCTTTCCGTCGTGGTCGACGTCCTGGAGTGCAGAACAGGATTCGATTCACAGTGGTTTGTAAAAGTAATAATAGCAGTAGAATATATTGATAACAAAACTATTTCAAACATAAGTAAGAAAAAGAATAAGCATGAAAAAGCATATAGCAGAAATTAGTTTAAGAATGTGAAAAGAGTGGAAGGATTGGGGAAAAAATAGTGCAAAATACAGGTTTTACAAAGTATTTCTAGGTACCAACAAACATACAAATAACCAGACTAAAACAAACACAACAAATTCGAGCGGAGAAGATATTATTAAATAATGATCAAGAACAGCTAAGATGATTTGTATGGCTCTATACATTGTTCTCTATTATTTAGAAAGTCACATTTTAATAGAATCGAAATAAACTGACGTTGAAGATTATAAGGTGAAATGAAAAGTAGTTCATTTCTTAGAAGGGAATAAAATTTAAATAACAGAATTAATAATATCAAAAGTTCAAACCTGAGTTTTTCAATTAATATCGCATTATAGTGTGTTAGTATATAAAATGTACAAAGAAAAGTATATTTAATAAAAATGGTACATAAAAAAACAGAATAAACCTGTCCTATTTTTGAAGACGGATGCAAGTGGTTCGGTGCATAAGAATAAATTTATGTAATTCACTAAGATATTAATTTAATAAATCAAGTTTTATTTTTATATTAATTTTAATTTAAATATTATTTCTACCAACAATTTTTTTTAATTGAAAATAGTCATTTAAATTATTTATCGATTATATATGTTGGTAATGTTACTAAAATCTGCAGTAATTTCATAAAATATAATATAATACGCAACACAACAAAGAAAATGAAATAATCAATTAAATATATTTTAATTTATTTCTATAAATCTACAAATACGTATTTACTTCCCTATGCTATTAACGTTAAATAATAAATTAACTAACTTATAAATACTTACAATAATTATACTTTCAAGTACATTCATCATTTACTATTTTAATAGTTTAAGATTAGTTAAGATTTAGTTTAGATTATTTTAGATTAGTTAAGCTAGCTAAATATAGATATATAAAACAATACTTCTTTTTAACAACAGTATGAAATAATACCACTAACCAGTTTCTTAAAGGCAATTTCGACAAGATCTCGAACACCTTCATCAGGATCCTCTTCAGCCGGTTGCTATGGTAAGAGGATTTAAAATATATATAATAACAAACATTCATATATCTATTCGTCAGTTGTAAAATAAATAAGTCACCTGTCTATTTATCAAACAAATGTGAAACCTTAAATTTGATTACATTCGATTTCCGATATAAGAAACAAATACTGTTAAATTTCAATGAAGCAATACATTCATTAATACATGTATAGTTTCCAGTATTTCTAAATAATTACACTATATTCTTTACATGTAAGAGGTAAATGAAAAACAAAAGTAAGCATTTGAAAGATATTAAATATTTTTAAAAGTATAGTACTTTTTTTGTTTAGAAAAAGGATATATTGTCGATCAAAAATAGGAATTCATTTTCTAAATACTGTACGTGTCAAACTGTTATTAAATATTAAAAAATAAGATCGAGCTGATGTTTTGGCCCATCTTATGATTCATATATGACAACAATGGTTACGAGAAATGAAATATAGAAAAACATGTTTATATATTACTTAATCAATGTTAGTACATCGATTAAACTTTTCAATAATAATCAATCAAAAACGTATTACTATCAACAATATATTTATATATATGACAAAATAAGTTATTTGATAGTTCGAAAAATTTAGAAATCAAACTTATAACTGAACAAATTAATATCAACAACGGAGGTAAGGTATTTAGATACGGTCTTCTATAGATAAATTTTATGCGGTATAGTCATCTGCATATTAGTAAATTTAATACTAAAGTGGATTTCATATTAACTACATACTGTAAAACAGGCAAACGTCAACCACACGGGCTAAAGTCAGCCATCTAAAAAATCGTATGCATAAACTATTTTACAGTATTATTTAGACGAACTATTGGATATCATGATCATAATCTCATTGGGTCACCTTATTGGGTTAGGTGCTCTATTTTGATTGACACACATGTAGAAAACTATTCAGTGGTTAGTCGTTTACTATCAAAAACATTGGAATAGTAGTTCATGCATTTGTTTGTCAATTCATTTCCAGAACCATTAACAGTACGTTCGTCCCAAGAAGAATACAAAAAGTTTCACTAAATACAATATGAAGCCAGCTGTTAATGCCGTGCGAAAAAGTCGATTTTCAGAGAAAAGCCACCGCACAAAAGTATATTATTTGATTAACCCAGAAACATTGCAACGGCAGCTTAAACAAGCGGTAAAGGATAACGCCAATGAAGGAGTTGGCAGGCCTACTGAACTTGCACGAATGGAAGAAGATGTGTTAGCTCGAACAATTCAGATGATTACACAATGAAGATTTGGTCGGACAAAATCATTTCCTCGAGATCTGGTGTATCGATACCTAGAATCAGAGGAACACCATGTGCAGAAATTCAGAAACAACTGGCAGGGACTTGGCTGGGTCAATTCTTTCATGACTCGGACAAGTTTGGTTTTTGGCCAAGCTGGCTATATCAAACGCAGTAGAGCATCATTGACTACTGATATTGTGAACGATTTCTTTTAAGAGCTAGTCAACTGGGTACAATGCACTTCCCTCAATCTATGGATATTACAAAGGTGGCTCTGACGATATGTATTTCAAGTGTAGGCTGTGTTCAGAAATGCAAACTACTTTAAATATTGATTCTATCTAGATTCTATGACATCTACCTTTTTATCATAAAAGTCATTTTATTATATAGATTTTTTTATTTATTTGTGGAAGAAAAATTGTTATAGTTTACTTTTAAATAGAAGTTCTGCGGGTCATAAAAAATTAATAGTGTTATGAGGTCTAAGTGGAGCTAGAAAAATAGAGAAAAAACACCTAAAAAGTGGTTGATATTTACCTGTTTTATAGTACTGATTAGTGTTATTAATACTTACAACAATAAATATTGAATAACATTATCTAAACATCCGTAGAATACTAAATGGGTACTTGTAAAAATAAAATCATATTAGCATAAGAATGACTAGAATCATACATAATTAACCACTTTGAGGAATTTCGCATAGCGAAACCTTCATATACAAATAAATGTTAAAGAAAGTTAACATTACACAGAAATATTTAAAAATTAGATTTTACTTCTATTAGTGCGTTATCTTACTTTCTAAAGCAAATATTTTAATTAGAATTATTAATGACGTCATCAGGGTCGTATTATACAATAACGAACATATCAGTAATGTACATTTGACAACCCCAATGAAATTAGTCACATTTTCTTTCAATACGTTAAAAATAAAATAAATGTAGGATATTATACACAGCCATACCTTCTTCCTCTTTATTGAACGCTCAACCACTAAACTTAGCTTTGAACATGTTGCATTTAATAAAAATTAGAAAATCAAAAAGTCGATAAAAAATACTGACAGGTTTATTTAATGTATCGCTTCAGTATAAGATGCTATAAAACGGAATATTCTATTTAAAATATAAAATGAACTAATGCGCTATGGAATTAATTCATCTAATTCATCAATTTATCAAGACTTAGTTGTAAAAATTCGCTGATGATGTTTCTAATGTTAAGCATTGGTTGACTTATTAAATGGATTGATGCAGACTTAACTTTTTCAAAAAAATTCCGCGAAAAAACAAAGTCAACTATAATGTAAAATAGAGCTGTCAATAAAAGGTAAGCAAACTCAATTTTAAATAATAAATTAAAGTTTAAGCATATATTAACATTATTATTAAAACTTTAATAAACTTATAAAAAGTTACATAAATAATAGCATTGAACATAATAGTTAAATATACCGACAAAATAAATATTATTAATATAAATCAAAATATTTAATGAACCTAAAAGAATGCCAAACAACGTATTATTAGATAATAGAATCTTGTTTAGCCGAACAGTGTATGTATATTATATATAGTTTCTTATAAACTACAAAAAATATGCAGTTGTAAGGCTGCCATGCAAACTGTGAACCACCCTCTTAATAGTTAATAGAATTACGTGAGTAATTACAATCGTAACCACACCTTATTGCATATAAACGTATGTTGTTCCCATTCAAAAATATATAAATTCAATTATATCTGATAAACACGATATAAATGTTTTTATGAATAAATTAAAATGTATTAAATAAATATATTTTCAATTTAAAAAAAGTATTTATTATGTATATTATATAAAGATTTTGTGTGTATTTAATTTATCCCCTTAAAAGTTCTACTTTTCTTCAGTCGAATTTGGAAAATAAATAATTGAAAGAGGTAGCAAATCAATTTTAAAAATCAACCGATCTTAAACAAAGAAAAAATATGGACATTCATAAACGAAAACTAATTATATATGGCTCATAGCATGCTCACAATCAAATTAAATAGTGAAAAAGTAAGAGTCTGTTTATCTAACTGTATTGCGTAATTGCTAAAAGCGGGCTTCAATATATAGTAAAATTGATGCGTAATATCGAAGTGAAGATTATGAGAAATTGTGACAAAACTTATTTACTTACTTGTAGGTTGATCACTAGCATGTAAACAAACAAAAGTACAAGAGTAAAATGAGTTTAGGGTATAAACATTCGAAAAGGGTTTAATATGTATCCAAATAAAGATTGTTGTTTATAAAGTGAATCTATAAAACCCAAACAAAAATGATAATTAATACGTCGGGAAGAAATCACTACAAACAATTCAAACACGTTTTATTCAGACATAAATAGTAATTCAACTTTTATAGTTCAACTTAAGTTGATTCTAAGTAAATAATCTACTGGCAGTCAATATAGTCAATAACAATCGGTACTGAGCTGGATGGAGAATATCCGTAACTACTACAGAGAAGTTGAATATATTTATTATTACACTACAAGTCTGAGATGACCACAGCCTCTAACCGCTGAGCTGGGCCACACATAAGGAATTTTATATCAAGCAAGAAGGCATTCAAAAATATGTGTTCAAATCTTCGCATTTAACAATCAATGTACTTGTACTTACCTAAATACAATGCAAATTAATAAATGTAACTGTCATTCCTGGAGTTCTTGATAACGATTGAAGCTTTCGAGTGTCATTTAGCATGAATATTGGTTTAAAAATTTTTAGTAACATATGACAAATAATTTGATGTAAAAATTGTACAGTTTGTAAAGTGTATAGAAATGTATTATTAAATAGGTTAAAAAATTGATATGTTTGTGAAAGATAATTCTATATTCTACTTAATTGTATTGGAAAAGTATTAGCTTTGGTAGTGTTAAGATGTAGCATTAGATAATAAATGTATTATTTGATAATTATCAATTAATTATAATTATTAAACAGGTGTTACCGTCAACGATTAACGAGTTTATTGTCTTTCTACACAAGTGTAATGTACAACATGATTCAGTATCAAATTCATCAGTCAAATATAAAATAATTTCTAGTCACACTGTCTATTCTACACACACAATTTCTAGTCTTATGAAACTAATGCTACTTATCAAATTATTAAAATTTATAATAAAAAATATCAATAAATTAATATTAAATTATAGGTTCTTCTTTTTAATGTTAGTTAATCTTTCTTAATGTCGTATGATATACATGTATACACTCCGATGCAGTCCACATTCATTTCAACGTTTAAATGTTATTTGCTTAACAGTAGCAAGCATATATACATAAAACATAAAAATCGGTATCATTTGTTGTTACCTTGAAAAGGGTTTCTTTCAGAAGCTGGAACATCTCCTCTCGTGAAATCAGACCGTCAGAATTCAAATCATAAACGCAGAACGCGACTGGAAAATATTTCAAATATATATATTACGTTTTCTGTTTTCGCTTATGTGGTAGCAGTTAACCTATTAACTTTAACAAAAAATAAAACAAAGTTTGATATGATTTACAATAACATCGAAACAGATAAGTTAACACTTTGAATGAAATCAAATAAGAAAAATGAAGCAATAACAACGAAATTAAGAATAGTTAAACCGAACCGATAACAATACATAATTCAGACATAATTATAAACTAAATCGATTAGGCAAAACTCAAAAAGCATTTTAATATGGATACAGAATTTTGTAAAAAAAACTATTTGAACTTGACTGTTCATATATTTGTGCTTTTGGCTTCGCTTATTTTAGTCATTTTCAAACTTTACATTAACTCTTTACCAACTGTTATACATTGTAAACCGCTCATTAGTAGTTGTAAGTATTTCGTTACTTCACTATTTAGTTATTTTCAGTTTTTGCTTACAAAAAATAAACATTTACTTAACTTATATAGGTATATAAAAGAATTAGTTTCTGCCTTAAAAGGTTTTATATTCCGAGTGCCTACAACCCTTTGTTCCCCACTCACATTCAGTTTTCTCAGCCAGATTACCACGGAGAAAAATAGAAAGGCCCTTCACCCATTCCTCCTGTGCAATGTAGCTGTCGTTGTCTTTGTCAAAAGCACGGAACACTGAAAATAGACGCCTGTCTTTAACACAGAGTACGATGGAGTCAGAGTAGGTTATCGTAATCAATTACTCGATGATGTCTACTGTGTGTAGCGATTGACAGCAGCTACTTCAAATAAATGAAACCTGGAGTATCGTTTGTAACATAATGTTATCTTTTGGTTTTATAGTAACCTATCTATGTTTAGCAAATTGTTAATTTATATTTTAATATTTAAATTCAAAGTTTAATGCCATGTATAAATGATAATCAACCGGATCTTTTATTAATATATATGTGTACAAAGTAATATTTATACACGTCGTTGTAAACTAATATTCACACTATTTGTCACCAAAATGTTACCATTGTTTCACTTCATTCTAAATGATATTTAGAAATAATAATCAAAATTATTAAGTAGATCCTTAAAATGAGGACAGCTCTCGAAATATTTGCTATGTTAATAAATACATTTCCTGAACAAAATCAAGATATTTCTGATAACATAAGTACAAAATACATCGATAATATAAAAAAGTTAAATCAGTAGAAAAAACGTTTAAAAGGACCCCATAAGTAGTAGAAAAATTTAAAACAGATATTTACCACGATCCATAAGGATATCGTCAGTCATGTTAAAAGAATTATGCAGAACATCACGGAAACGATTTCTGTCCATGCGCCCATTCGACGTATGTTTGTGTATTAGCTCTGCAAACATGCGGAGTAGGGCCTCACATTCCGATTTGGTGACTGAAATGTTTAACAGAAAAAATTAATTATAAGTAGGCCTCCTACAAAAATATGATTTGATGAAAATTTAAGAAGAAAAAAAATATTATATTCTCATTTATATCAGAAATTTCATATATATGTATATATATATATATATATATATATATATAATTAATAATTACATTGGTTTTGAAATGTTCATCAAATTTATTTGTCATAATATTAGAATGAAAATGCTGCTCATATTAGTCATACTATGTTTTGTAATAAATATGCATAAAAAATACTCATATAATAATTATATACTCATAACCATTAAACTTTTACATCTTGATGAGTATATTAATAAAATTAAATATTCTCCTGACAAAAAACAAAATTAATGTTTAAAACCAACGTCTTTTGACTTAATGTTACCAAACAGCATTATACTTTACTAACTACATTATAATCTAGTCTAGTCAGCTATTTCAAACATATTAGTTCTCATCAGTTAGACAGACCCAAATTAAATACAATAAAGTTAACAGTTGCAGTTGCAGTAGGCCGATGGTATATTAATACCAGAGAACATTTGCATACTCCATTTTCGAAAACTCAGGGTCGAAGTCTTTTGATTTATTTAGTTATATAATAAAATAGATTGTAAATCTATTTTATAAAATGCAGGCAAGAAACGTGAAATTGACTATATACATATATAAAACACATTACCCACATAATCATTTGGTTTTCAATGTGGGAGCATCTTTTTCATATGTATATATGTTTATTTCTTTTAATCAATTCATCAGTATATAGCTTTAAAATACAGAAATAATATTTGTTTGTTTAAGCATATTCATTTCAAAAACAAAATATAATGCTTTTTGTAAAGGAAAATGAATGGAAATTGTTTGAAATAATTAATGTTTTTTATATTACCAGAAAATAAGGTCCACTTTTTTGTAATTTCGAACTCCTTCCCCTTAAAAATGTATGGCTATGGACCTGAGTACTATACAAAAATAATAATGGATAACAAAGAACTAGTAAGAAAAAAGAAAATGCTGAAAAGGTTATAATTCAAAACATTGTAATATTAACTTAAAAAAGTAGTTTACCTTCATTTTAATAATTATTTACGATGGTGTGTGGAGAACATAAAAGTTAATAAATTTTAATAAAATAAACAATAATCTGTGGCTATAGAAACATTTATTTAATAATAAATATACATGATACTATGCAATGTTTAGAAAATGTATCACAACTTTCAGATCTCTTACAAAATATAGCATAAGATGTATATATATACCACTTATTAATATAATATATAATATACCACTTATTGTAATTATTATTATAACTTAATGGTTTTCTTAAGCAACATAATCTATCCATAATCTTTAGTAAAGGTGGTGGACACTATTTGTTATATTCTATCTCATCTAATGCTGGTATACCTGTTAATTAATTTGAAAACCTAATTACAAATTAGATTAATATCAACTTAAACAAATATTAAGCCAACATGGAAGAAAATACAAATATGAAACAACAGATAAACCAATATTTACAATTTAAAAACTATAATTTATCTATTATTAACATTTTACCTTTCCATTTGTCTGTTTCCAATAGATCTATTTACATTTTAGAATAAAAAAACAACCAAACAATCATTACTTGCATACCATCTTCTTCTACAACCAAACCAATTATATTGAAAAAAACAGGTGAACATTATTATTCTATTTATTCAAAATTTAGATATAATCCACCACATTCTTTTAAATCAAAACTTGAAAATAGTTGTATTGTAAAAGTTCCATACATTAATGCTCAACACTCGAAAGAAGTTAAACAAATTCTTTGACAAATTCATATCAAACTACACGATAATTAATATACTATGTTTACAGCCACCTACATGCACAACTAAAAACTGTACCTTATCTAACGCATTTTGCAAAAAATAAAAACATTATGTATGAATTAACTTGTTCTATTTGTAATGATAAATATACCGAGGAAACCAAAAGAAAACTACATACTCGAATAAAGGAACATAATACAGCTATTCACAAAGGGAATTTTAAGATGTCAGCCATGGCAGAACACTACAATAAATGCCACACTACCAAAAACGTACCAAATGTTCCTTTTACTGCAAGAATCTTAGAATATGCTAAGGATCACACCAATAAACACATTAAAGAAGCTATCCACATCCGTTATAATATCTATCTATAGTTATTGATCTACTTATCTACATTGCCTATTGATTTTTAAGATTGATAAATTCTAATTTTTCCAACAATTAATATATAATCATTTTGCTTGAATTTAAAATATTTTCACATATTTGAAATATAAGTTCATACATTTATAATGCTTTCATTAATTTTATAGTTTTCAAGGAAGTTATCTAAAATATATATATAATTGAAGTTTTAACTATCGGATATATTTATTTTTTATTATACTAATCTAAGTTATATAGTTGGTTGTAAATATTGATTATATGAGTTTTGAGCCATTTTTGACATGATAGGTGTATTCTAAATATTGTAAGTCATTAAACTAATAAATATTTAACCATTAATTATATTAAATTTAGTGGTCTGCAAAGTAGGTCATATAAAATGATTTCAACCTAAGTTAATAAAATTTTAATATATATTTCTTTATCAATTTGGTTATAGTAACATAGTATAGTATATATTCAACCAATAATTGAACAACCATATCAGAAAGAACCAGATTAAATAATACTGTTTGTTAAAACTATTTATCATGTATAACCACTTTGTAAGAAAGTAAGCCAATTATAAAAATATACTGTCATTTTAATATACAATACTATATTTAAAATAACTATCAATAAAATTTGACATAACAAATAATATTTTAAAATAATATACTTATATTAATATTTAGTAATATAATAATACAATTATTATTTATTATTAATTATACATATTTAAATAATAATAATTTATAATTTATTTAATATATATGTATCTCATAAATATTTAATAAGATAGTATATATAATAAACTCATTCAAATATAATATATTTTAAACACATTTCAAATATCTATTCAGACACTATCTATACTTCAATAAAACCAATTTCATTATTACTTGATGTAAATTATTTTAAGATGAAATATAGTCAACAACAGATAGAACGTCATATTTAAAACACAAAACAATTATTTAAATTTAAACTATACATTATAGTTAGATAAAGAAAGATTTAAAACTTTAATTGTTTATTTTACTACTTTCAAATTTTAATATTCCAGTATACATCTATTTAAAGTGTAATTCTTAATTCTAAATATATATACTTACAGTTATACAAAGAATGATTCAATACTAAAAAAAATTAAATATTTAAATGACTTTTTAACTGTGAATTCTCAAGATGACTTATTTTACTTTAAAATTATAAAATTATCTTTTTACTTTCTTAATTTATTTATTGTTATTTTTATATTTAGATATTTTAAAATGAAAATAAATATATTTAAATAAAATTATAATAAATTATAATAATATAGTTTTTTAAATATATTTTTATAATTATTATTAAATGTTATAAAAACTCTAGATATAAAATTAGCAAAATCTTATAATATTATCTTGTCAGTATTATTCTGATAAATGTTATTTTATACACAAAAAGATATATTATAATTATATGGAATTTATAAGAACAGTGAAATTACTAAAGATATATTATATATAATAAATAACAAATCATTAGTAGTATTTAGGTGCATGGGCTTGGGGTTAGGAGGGTTTGGATGAACTGCTCCTAGCTCATTAGCAATATTTTTGTAAAAAGTGATTTTTATTGAATCAGTCAAAAATGCAATAAAATATGTTAACTTAAAGGGGGGGAGTTCATTTTTAATATAAAATGTATTGGTTTATATTACCTATATATAAAACAAACCATCCCTTATAAGGACCATGCCATGCATCTGAGTATTATATATTATAATATATATTAATATTTTTAATAATATTTAATACAAATTTTAATTGATGATGTTAGCTTTACTATGCCTATGGGTATAGCATAATTAAACAGATTTATAAATGGGAGTAAATCATATTTTTAAGTGATTATATTTTTATTATTATCTGTAAATCTATAATAGGGATATATATAACTTATCTATATGTATTTATATTTCTTATATAAATTATTATAAAAATAATTAAAATTAGTCTAAATTAATTATATTAAAAAAAAAAAAAGTTAATAAATTTTAATTTATAATATAGCCTTTAGGGTTAACTACTATGTAGAAAAATAAATAGAATTATTAAATCTATTGTAGTATATAACATATAAATAAACCATATCCCATATCCAAAACCATAATATTAGTTTTATTTTTGGTTATAAAATTGCAGTAGCTATTCAACTAGCATTTTTTCAGTTATTAATTTTTCATTATTATTAACATATATCATTAATATTGATGTTTATAACAATAATTTGTGATGAATATTAATATTATTATAAATAATATATATTAATCAGAATGAAACAAGCTTTTGGAATTTCTTTTAAGAAAATGCTGGCTGAATAGTCTATTTACCATTTTTGCCAGTTTTTTTATTATTATTAATATTGATTTTTACTAAAATAATTTATAATGAAAATAAATATAAATAGTATATATTAATATTAACAATAATGAAACAGGCCTTAAGAATTTATAAAAAAAAAAGTCTGGTTAAATAGTTTATTTTACTATTTTGGCAGTACTGGTTGAATAGTCAAATAAAAAAAACAGTTTTTTTCTAAATTTTTCATTTTTTGTCATTATAATCAATATTGACCACCCCCTCTCCCATCAGTACTAAGGGAGCCCATAAAAATCAATAAATAACCCTAAACTGTAGAAAATTACAGATTGACCACTCCTATCACAAAATCCTGGCTATGTACTTGTTATTATAATGAAGATGTTATATCTTCACCTAGACAGAAAAATAATTTCTAGGCTATGTTGTGTATCACTTCAGCCTAGTCGGAAAAAAATTTTTCTAGGTTATATATATACATAATAGCAAATATAAATATGAAAATACTGTTATATATATTATTATTGATACAAATATAATATTACAATATTTTCATAGTTATATTAGCTATTATGTATATATATAATAAACCGAATAATATAATTTAACTGAAATAATTTTTCTGTTTAGGCGGAGAAATAAGTATAACATCTTCGTTATTATATTACAATGGTTTTAACTTTATTCATATCGTTTACATATTTTAAATAAATATTAAAATAATATTTACAGTTTGTGTCTTTATAAATCTTCTCTGCTGTTTGCATAAGCAATTTCTTCTCTGTAATGGAGCTGGTCATGATTAATTTCAATAAAATATTTAAATAATGCAAACGCTTATCACTATGACATAAAAGTTATAAATATTTATTCAAAGAATTTAAACAATATTGTCCTGGAAAAACTATTTATTTCTTATATGTAAATTAACCCAATTTTCGTAATATTTCAAAACCAATCGTTTTTTAATTTCATGTAAAGTAATACGATACAAAATTTTCAACGTATTATTGTAATAATATTGTAAATTTTCATAAAAAGTGAGCATAATGCTAAAAGAATACAGAATATTGTATTTTTAATATTGTATAGGATATCATATTGAATATTGTACAATATTCCACATTCTTTGCATTTTATATACTAACTTTACGTCTAATAAGAATGTAATTTTTACTCCATGATTATGCCTTCTTCATGAAAGGTGAATACTAAATTTGTATTAATTGTAATAAAATGTTTCATTTTATTATGGTTTTTCTTTTGCAAGTGATATATTATTGTGTAACTTTTGAGATGTAGCATGGTGTTTATTATAAATTACAAATTGTTACATTAAAATTAATTAGTTAATGATAATTGATTATATTTCTCTATAGTGTGTCTTCTATATAAATGTATCATTATATATATTTATTGTAATGTATATATTTTCAGATTTATATATGTTGCTATACTAGCTGACATTATAGAATACACTTAAGCTGGTATTTTTAACGTTCCTTGAAATTTATAGGCTTCCTTGTAACTCAAGGAGTTCTTAAAACAATTTTTAAATATTTTATAGTCTATATGGTTATAATGTATTTATTTATTACTATTTTGTATTTGTATAATATGCATGCACATATATATAATTCAAATTATAAAATTATAATCAGAATATTTTGGTTTTAACATTCGATCAGTATTTTATAATAATATTACAATATTCAATAGTTATTATATATTGTTAGGCTCATCTGAAGTGTTATTAATTATTGATATAGTGTTGACGTAATCGAATTGGTGTACCAGTTTAGTTGGTAATCATTGCTTACTTACTTGATATGTTGTGTATTTAACTGGTTCTTTTATATTCTACTATTTATAACGGTGTCACTGACTTCTTTAAAAATATGTGTGTTATTATCTGTGTTTGCAAAATGTGTTTGCTTAAAATGAGGAGTTATTCCTTATGATAACACACTTTTTCTTCGTAAATTGAACAATTATTATCATGGTTATCCTTTCTTGTTCGGTCGGGGAATGCACCTTACAGAATATCGACGGGTCAGAAGCAATCGTTATCGTTCTTACGATCAACAATCACTCTTTCGGCCGAGTTAATGCAGATGCATGAGAGCAGCGACGAACCCTTCTGAGGCTTTACCTTACGTGTCCGTGGAAAGGCAGAAACAAACTCTTTTACGACGACATGCACATGCACGCAGCCTATCGATTTCCACGGCGAAATAATCCGTGATGGGCTACTCGCCGGAGTAGCTCATTTGGACATACGGCGTGAGGTTTTGGGAAACAACTACGTCCAGCATATTATGCCGCTCAATAACGTGATCGCCCTTGTTGAGAACAAAGAGACCACGCGCAACGCCCTTCCGAATTCGTCACTGTATGCGGTATCCTCCTTCAAACGCGCCATGGCACCTGGGGTGGTATTTATAAAGCGGAAAAAAAAGAAAAAGGAAAGATTAGAAAAAGAAAGATAAAAGTAAAAGTAAATGGTCGGTAATTGTAAATCAAGGGGAAATAGTCATGCATGTTTACTTAAGTGATCTGGGGGTCAAGATAATAATATTTCAGCTTAGGTGTTACGTCAATGCAATGAGGTCTATATAGCTTTATAGGTTTATAGAGCCAAGCACAGTGTAATTAATCCGGCCGCTCATCACGACTTGCGTTAGATTGATGTTTATTGGCTAATAAAAGAATGCAGTAAATTTTGTAAATAGTAAATAATTTAAAATTATCTTTAATTATTTATTAATGTAAAATTGCTAAACAATTTAATATGTTGCATAATATAGGTATATCCAGATCTTTCAGACAATATTATTCATTGCCCAACTAAATAGTTACTATTTATAGTCAATTCCAATTGTTGAATTGATGAATATGACATGGTATAATGCTCAATGAATAAAATACAAATAGAACAATATCAAAATTTTAAATAAGTTTAATTAACATTTTATTAAAAAAAATAATTGAACAATAACATCATTGTAATTAAACTTGTTATAATTTTATGCAACGTTTATTTACATTTTTACTTTTAATTTTAATCTAACTAAATTTAGTTGCTTAAATTTAAATAAAATGTAAGTAAAAATAAAAGTAAAACCCTTTCTTTCCCTTTCTTTCCCTTTCTTTCCTTTTCTTTCCCTTTCTTTCCCTTTCTTTCCCTTTCTTTCTCTTTCTTTCCCTTTCTTTCCCTTTCTGTCCCATTTTTTCCTTTTCTTTCCCTTTCTTTCCCTGTCTTTCACCATCTAATATTTTCCTTATTATTTCAAACTCGTGGATTATTGTTGTAATTTCGTTAGCTGTCATTTAGGGCGTTGTATTGATTTGATTATTAAATAATGACAGGGTATAATAATAATATTTAATAAATAACTGCAAGCTTATAATGTTGTACCTTAAATATTATGTCCTGTGAATACAACATGTGAGCATTATTAACTTTGACGGGGTGACATCTCTCATGATTGGTTAAAAGACAAACTGATGGAAATATCTTTGTTTTTAGGGGAATCCTTATCCGTGGCTCACAGTGAACCAACGTTTGAGAATTAAGAAGTGCGGATCGGTTGCACCGTAAGCCATGGATAAAGGATAACCTATCCCGCTACCAAGCCAATCCTTATCCCCTTTGGAGAATACGACCACTGAGAAGAGATGTCTTCCAACAAAGCCCATCGCTGACATATCCAGGAAAGCTGCATGTGCGGACTGTGGAAAATCGTTCTTCCACTTTACGGAAAATAAAAATGGTTGGAACTCACAGCCGCATTAATAGTGTATTGACTGCTGGCGGACGAAATTTCGTAGAAAACTCGATGAAAAACGAGGCTGCATGTCCTCACCTCGCAAATCTGCGTTGGAGCACCATTTTTTGCCCGCAGGCAAATGGTGTACAGGTCGTCCGACCTTACAGTAGATATCAGCATTTCAATTGATGACCACGCACGTGGTGAGCGACACTGCCATCTCGAAATGCGTGCGCAAATGTCAAAGCAATAACTAACACTAGAGCGCAGTCCAATCTCTGGTCGCTCAGCGAATTTTTCGACAATGACATGTTTCGCTAAGACCTGTCACCCGTAAGTGCGAGACATTTGCGTCGGAATCACCATCCTACCTTGCAAGTCGTGTCCCGGTACAGACTTGGAAAACCGTAACCGACGCATAGAACGGATATTATAGCTTTCCTATTTGGCTAGGCAATCGTCACCTCAACACTTTCATCACACCATTCGACCGTTAGCGCCACATCAGGTCACCTCAGGGATTTCTGTTATCAGGTGACGTGTATAACCGTCTCTTCGACGCTATTATCTCCAACTTTGAATGCGAACAACGCTGCTTCAACGATACCATCATTTATTATTTAGAGTTGGACACAATTGGTGGGGCACAATCGATTTTCTTTTCACCGTCGGCAATAAACCGTTGTACTTAACTGTGATAAAATTCAATTTGCGCAGCGGAAAGTCGACTTTGCCGGTTTTATAATTTAAATCAACGCAATCGAGCCCTTACAGAAATACCTTGATGCCATCCACGAATTCCATACTCCCACGTCGACGAAAGACATTCGCTGCTGGTTTGGGCTGGTTAACCAAGTCGCAAACTACTCACAACATTGTAACGTCATGGCGTCATTTAGGCCTTTCTTGAGCCCAATACATAAATTCTCCTGGTCACCGGCACTCGACGAAGCTTTTTCTGCTTCCAAAGATGTGATAATTAAAGCCATTTGTGCGTGAGTGGAGGTCTTCAATTTAACAATGGATTGACTGGTCAAATCGAGGTATCGGTTATTTCTTGCTCCAGCAGCATTGTGCATGCCTCACAAAAACTCCTTCATGGTGCCCTGGCGGCTGGCGAATAACGCTAGCGGGTTCAAGATTCCTTAGCTAGCTGTGACATGGGGCCTAGAACAGTCTGGTTACTTTACTCAAGTCTGCTCTAAGCTCTTGGTGGTCACGGATCATAAGCCTATGGTCAAAATCTTTGGGGATCGTACCCTCGATAAAATCTCAAACATTCAAATTATTCATATTCGCAGAGAAATTTTCAAAAGCTGTGGATTTTTTTGTTTTCTTATAAATACTACTAACAGTAGTATATATTGCTTCCATAAATTATTTTCATATGAATGCTGCAGACGCCACGTCCAGTCACCCATCGCCTTCAAGCAAGGTGAACGCCACCCACTGGGCTCCCGTTAACTGTTTAAGATCGAATTCAGTCCGTACTGGCAGCAACGATTCGGCACGACGCTTAGAACCATACTTCAATTTCGTGAGAGCACAACATCGAAGATGAAACGCAGAACGATTCCGCCATGCGCTCTCTCATGCATACATTTGAGGAGGGCTTCCCTGACTGTCATTGCACTAAACCTCATGTCATTCTATTCTGGCCATACTGGGAATCTCTTAAAGTATCGGATGGTGTTATTCTCTCCCAGGATCGTATCTTTGTGCAATCCTCACTCCGACGTATAGTGCTATAAACTCTATGTGCTCCGCACTGCGGTATAATGAAAAATTAAAAACGAGAATATAATTGATGAAAATATTTTCAATATATAATAGACAAAACTGTGAATAAAACAGTTTTTAATTTAAATTTCATATTTTAATTAATGTTTAAAGAGTACACAGAACATATAACGTAATGCAATGTTGAAATATTTATATTGGTAATTTTTATTGCATTAAATAAATTTTAATTATTATAATATATATATATATATGTGTATTTAAAAAATATATAAAGTTATTTTATTGTTTTTAAAAATTAAAAATTACTTTCATGATTTTTAACAAATAAAAGTACTTTCATTATTTTTATTTAAAAATGTTTTGATTATATATAATATTTATGTTGTGAATTTTTAAAATATATTTCAACTTAAACTTCAAAAAGAATTTCTTAAGCGACAGTAAATTTCACATTTGAAAAGAATGCATGATCTATTGATAAAGTGTCCACATTAAATGTCTATTTTTATTGGCATAGCAAATTGTCTTTAAAAAAATTAAAGCAAACTTCTTTTATTTAATCGATATTTTTTCATGATTTATAAATGTTATTATAATCCAAAAATGGTTTCAATTTATTAAATATTCTTCGTACGTGGTAGCCTACATATTATAGCAAACGAATTCTATTATTTCTATTTAATTAATATTACTAACTAATGTATATGCATTGTGTCCATTTTTTATAAGGTTAATGAAAAAATTATCAAAATATCAATACAGCTCGTGATTGAGCAATATTGAGATTTTGATAAAAAACAGGAGAATTTTTGAGGTTTTGTAGTAAATCTCAAGATCGAGATTGGTTTTTGTAAACATTACGATTAATGTTTTATTGTATAATTTGTAATGTTTTGTATATAAGTTAATACTTTGTGTTCGAAATATGGGTTGTTCTTTGTTTAAATGTCGAAAGTGTTTAATGTAAACCTATTTTTCATTAATATATGCATGTTTCATATTTGTGTATTGTTATTGCACGCTTTTATTTAATTTATGCGGGTTCATTAGGTACTATAACCAGTTGAACATATTTAAAAATATATTGCTTTACAAAATTTTATACATTGATTAACTACAAGATAGTTTGAATAAATTTGTGCAAATCTACTTTCTTTGTGCAAAATTTGTATTGTTTGAAAAAGTAAATGTATAATCACCGCTAAATTTAATTTTTTAATTTACTTTTAAAACATTTTAGGGATTACTTTATTGTTTCTTGTTGATAGCCATTTCTACCAATCTTAAATTTATAATAGTCCCATTTTCAACAAGAATTCTTTTAATTTATTGTCGAGAACTACTGTTGACATGTAAAATTAGCATTTAATTACCGAGAGTCACACCCTTAACTTAACATTACCCCTTCAACATGCATTTTTTATGCGCGTCAAAATAAGAAAAGAATTACGCAGTGCAGCGTATAATATTTTTAAGTGTATAAAATAAGGTATAAAATTTATATAGTATATTTATACCAATGCAAATTACTCTATAAAGTTTTAATGGAAATAAATGTGTTTTTATATGATAACATTCTAATTAAAATACATTAATAATGCTGTAAAACAATTTTTTTTCATTCATCATATTTTAACATGAAAACCTATAGGTTTATATATTATATTTTATTTTATATATTTTAAAAATATAACAAATTCAGATAAAAATCAACTATACTCGCAAATAGATTATTAAACTCTATTTCCCAACCAAATTTCTTACATGTGCAACCAGGCAAAAATAGTCTATATATATATTTATAAGTGAATAAAAAAAATGGGTTAATTATTTTTGCATTAATTAAGTACTATATTCATTATGTTTATTATAAATCATTTGTATATATATTATTATTATATAAAATACATTTAAAATCTAAATTGCTCATTTAACAAAAAGGCCAAGGGCAAGATAGCAATATTCAATGCTATTTTTAATGCTTTACAGTTTACTTCTTTTTTTTATATTATAATAAGAACCACTCTCACTTTTTTTTGATTTTCTGATATTCTTAATATAAAATAAATTATTTATTTAATAAAGTATTTTATAATAAAGTAATTTAATTAAAAACAGTTCTTCACACATAATTTTTTTATTATTATCAATTCAATACTATAGTATATAGCTTTAACATTTTAATGTTGATTAGTGAACCCACTTGGTTTTTTTAATCTGCTCCTACAATATAGTACACATATTAAATTTACATATATATAGCTGATTTATGAAATTAATTTATTATTTATTCATTTAGCTAAATTAAAACTAATATTATCATATAGTCATAAATACTAAATTACATAGGCTACTATGAAACTATATATGTAATTTTAAATAATATATTTAATTTGTGATATTCATAGTATATAGAGGGTATATGCTTCCACTAAATAAGTAATGACAAAAATACTAATTAATAGCATCTAAATTATTATTTATAATAATTATGATCATTAAGAGATTATTTGTAACTTATAGTATCTGAATTATACAGTAAATATAATGGAAAAATATCATATATGTATTATTTTTAACTTTAAAGAATTTCATATTTATTGTTTCAATCTATAAGAAAGCATAAGTATTTTTCCTTATTTTTAAGACAACTAGTGATAACTATGACATTTATTGACATGCTCATCAAGAGATGTATCAAATTATCTATCTAAACTATCTCTTATTTTGGATATCAAATTAACCCTGAAAGTCATGGCACATGTGATCATGTACTGAATAGCTGGCTGTATATTTGGTTTTTAAGGTTTCTGTAAAATGTGATTAGTATAGAAGTTTTTAACATTTATAAAGGTTTTATCTGATATATATATATTATGCATTGTTTACACTTTTTAATATCATTTATTCTGTCTGCAAGTACATGTTGGGACACTTCTATAAAAACTGAAGCCTATATGCATTTCATAAGTATATATATATAATTTTTTTATGGTCAAGCTTATTGTGGGCTATCATATTCTTAAGGGCCCCTGCACAGTATTACAGGGTAGCTTGGTGGATATTTGGCAATCTTCCAAATTATCAATGAAGTATGAAAATGACTGCAGAATATCAGTCAGGCTAAAAAAGAGTATTATCATCCTTACAAAAATTTTTGAAACTGACAAAGAAAATTGGGGACTACTGTAAACATGTATATGAATACAAATTAACAGAAACGATGTCAATATTGGAAGTAGTTCCAAAACTTACTTTCCTTCATTCCTCTTCTTTATTCCATTAACCAATATTTAAATATCGAATTTGATGTAGTCAACAAACAAGCTTTCACTGCATTGCAACTTATTTCCGGCCTAAGAGGGACACCCATAATAGCTTACACTTAAAACTTGTCATCTCCAGACATACTACAGCATGACTTTCCTTTATAGGAGTAACTATAGTGTGACAAAGGAAGCAACAACATTGTACAAAGTAATATCCCAGAGGAACTGAAAACAGCTAAATTACTTGTTGGAATGATTCCTAACCTTGCTATATTTTTTATTTATTATCACTTATATCAGTAATATCCTGCAGTGATATAATTCAACATTAAAGTGAATAAAAACAATATCAGAAACACAATGACAATTAATTAATTTTTGCTCCCTTTTTAACTTAAACACAATTATTCATATTTGTAATATGTGAAATATTTGTTATATTCTAAGCAAAGCTTAATATATTAAATTAATTGGGTACTGTTGCACTTGATATGTAAACAATTGACATTAATGTGAAACATTGTGCATTGTTGAATTGATTGTGGAATTCATATTCAAGATTTTGAAATGGATAAATGGATGCCAATGGCAACCAATGTTTAAACTTTAGCTAAAAACAATCCCATCAACCACAAAGTGCATATTACATTTAATTCTTAATTATTGATGTGCATCACCATCCTTTAATTTAAATCCAATTTTTTTTCTTTTCATTATCTAGTTCTATTGATATATTATAAACTATATTAGGACTTTTAGGATAGCAACACATCCAGTTAGGATGTGTCCATACTGGATATTGGCCTAGTTGTTTATGCTATAAATCAGTGTGATTTTGTAGTTGGTAGTCAGGTAAAAAAAATGTTTTGTGATGATATTAAAATGTGACATTATTTTGTTTTTTGCTTTCTTGTTGCATTTAAACTTTTAAATGTTTATATTAACTCAACTGTCAATCTGAAAATGTTTATTTTCTTATGTTTTTTAAGTCGATGGAGTCAATATAGACTGGCGTTTTCCTCTATCAAACCACCTTGCCTTATCATCAACTTTGGTGAACATGCTCTCCTACAAATGGCTAAATGTAGTGGGTGGATTCCTGTGTTACTTCCTGGCTGACGGCTGCACCTTCTCAGTGGGTGTTCTCTTTGCCGAGTTCGCCGAGGTGTTCGCCCACTCGATGGCAGTGACGGCCACTCTCCCTGGATTGCTCTATGGCATCCCCTTGCTCACTGGTCCCCTGATCTGTCCACTGGTGGACACCGTGGGCTCCGCAGTTGCCGCCACTCTGGGGGTGATGCTGCTCATGTTCAGCTTCTTCAGTGAGTCTTGTTTTATTTTTTCTTATATTCTCCTGAAAATTGTCAAATTTGTTGTTGATAATTTTTAAATGTTAATTATATCTAGCACATTTCACCCTCATCTTATATAATCTCCCTGTTAGGTTTGGACGAGCACTATTGAGAATCTCTACGTTCAACTGTTGTCATGGTTATCCCATGTATATATGATGATTTTTTGCCTTTTTTACTAGGTTGCTCTGGAAAATCATAAAGGCAAACAATTAAATAAAATGACTGATTTGGTGTAAAAATATTTAGTTATAATTATATAAATACTTAGCATATATTTATTAAAGTGTAAACATCGTTTTAGTGATCTTTATATAACTCGATTATATAATAAAAATGTTAGACTTATATGAGCATACCATAAGGAGCAATTAAAGCAAATGTTCCCCTTTTTCAAACAAGGGGCGCTGCTTTCACAAATAAGAAAGCAAAACCCTTTGTTGCAAGTGACCGTTCATATCATTTATTAGCGCTATTGGACCGTAACTAGTATTTTCGCATTATGTGTTTTGTTGAGTTTAAATGTATTTTCATCGGTATAGCAAAATATTATACTAATCATGTAGAGCCTTTATGTTGGTTTATTAACATTAGTTTATTAAACATACGTTTTTATTGTAGTTCTAATTGATCGCGATTCAGATGTAAGAGGCTTAATATCGAAAGTTAAGCCCAGAAATTTATTTATTTCAATTAGATATGAAATGAAATTACAACCTGAAATTATTCGTTTTGGCCTTATGTGTAAAACTTCTTAGGTTTCAGATTTTTCAGGGTTTTTTGTAGTTAAAAGGTGTAGCCTACTCCTGCATAATTCGTGCAAAACTGGTACAAATATATATGTGGAGTGGGGAGGTAATGTTCTGGTGTTGATTTTGTAGAATGAATGTCATTGCATCCTTCGAGAGATTACACTGTTTTATGAAATACGTCATTGTATTAGGTATATATGTGTAACAAAAAATAAAAAAATATTTCGCGCTAATATATCTATATTATCTATATTATTAATATCTTATCTTAATATATTATATCAATATTATCTATATATATATATAAATAAATCATTTGTTATATTTTTATTGATACACTCAACTGTCTATATTTTACAGAAGTGATCACTTTTTTGATAATTCGAAAAATTGCAGCCTAAAAACAGCAAAGTTCGACTTCCATTTTTATTTTTATATTGTAATGTTTTTAGTTGGCCTTAGATTCATTTTATATCATAAATCTCAGACAACGTATTCACACATAAAAGGATTACATAACAGTATGTTACAGATGCAACACAGAATCGCCATCATAATTAAGTCTTTATTTTAAGAAATTTGTGGAAACGTTATATATTACAATTGTGTGGATCTTTTCATTTTACTGGTTTAGATTTGGTTCACTGCCCTATTTATGGATTACAATCTATGCAGGTGTCTTCTAGGTGTCCCTGAATCTATTTTTGAGTTTTTAATATAGTAAAATATACTATCTGTATAACCTTTCTGGAGTTTGGTATTGTATTTCTTGACATATATTGGTGTGATATTATGGTTGTTGTAGTTCTGGGGAGAGCGAAGTCGTTTTTTTTCATGCTGATATTGAATAATTTAATAAATTTGGCTTATTTTGTATTTAAATAGTTTATATGGTTATGTGATTGTGAGGTTGTCTTGTATTCAAATTTATTCTTTAAATGACCACGGAGTTAGTGGAAATCATGTAATCAGGGAGTTTGAAGGAGCTTCCTTCAACACATATTGTATGTATTTAGCTTATTTTTCATGCATTGGTAAGTTATACACTATAATATATAGTTATATTTAAAACGGGAATATAAGTCGTCATCCTTTTTAGTAAACCAGGAATGTTTAAATTGTTTGCATGGTAAATGTTGTTTATTTGAAACATATTATTTAAAAAAAAAGTATTTCATGCGTAACATGGCTTTCTTCTGTTTTTAATTAATATAAATTTGGTTACCAATGTCTACAGTAGTTTGGTGTTAAATAATTGTTATGAAATGTTATACACCTTCTCTGCAACAATACTAATGAATATATACAATTTAATTTATGTATAGGTACTTAAAACCTCATTATTCTAACACTAACATTATTTTATATGTTTGCTAATTATTATAGTTTATCAGATTTGGTTTCATTGTATAGCCAAAGTTTTCATAGTTTTCAGACAAACTATACCTTTAATTTTAATATATAACCTTGTTTAAATGTTTCTACATTGTATTACATTCCCAGTTTTTTCTGCTTTTTTATAGAGAGTATAAGTTTTATAACCAAAAGTTATATATGGTTCTATTATTCACATATTATGTTGGTTTTACCTCAATTTATTGAATGCGTAATTTATATTCACTGAAATTAAATACAGTAGGCGTGCTATTTCGTTACACGTTTTGTTGAGTAAGACGGATTTTTGGACGTTGTAAAGTTATCGTTAAATAAATTCTAGTCTTGTACATAAGTGCTTCATTTTATATTCAATATATTTTATAGTAAACAACAAAGTATCTAAATTATTTGCTGCAAATCAATACTTTCGGTATCCATTGTTATTTTCCAAAATCCAAGCTAATAGATTCAACATAATGCAGTTTGAGATGCTCTACACGAGAATGCTGAATTTGAGAATAGATACTATGCTGCGTCAAGTTGGTCGTGCTCTGACCGACACTTTAGATTTGTATAACTGCATAATGATACCGCCGTCATTCCTAAGTTTAGTTTGAGGACAATGCTCATAGTAATCTATCAGTCATTGAAGTTGAGTGTTGTATATGATTACAATTTAGATAAATAACATGTGAGGCCAGTTTAGACTGCTCGTTACAACAATTTATAACTTGTCTGATGCGTAGAATGGGATTATTGATTAATATATAATAAAGTGAAAAACATATAAAGCTTATATATATCTCATTATGCTGTAAATAACAGGGTTTTTTTAATTACTCATTTTCAAAGTTACACATTTTTTTAGTTTATATTACTTTTAGTTGTGATTATATTTTAATTATGTATATCGTGAAAGCGTAGGAGATGCAATTATTAAAATTTTAGTTATTTTCTGACAACTTCACAGTGTTTTTACTACTTTGTGTTATTTTAATTGTTTATAATCGTCAAATGTCACCTTAACAGTTTTGTCAATCTTTCTATGGTCATTGCCATCTGGGAGTTAATTAATGCAGATCATTTCTTTCTACTGATCTAGATTCCACCATTTAAAATATATTTAATAAAAATTATTTTCAATATTTTTGAAACCATTTCATAATGGTTGGAACCTACCTGTAAAAAGTATCACAACACCTTTGTGGGAGGTAAGTTTAAAAGGTATAATCACTTCACTTTGCGTAGACTACATATTAACAATAAGATTTCACTTATAGCGAGTAAACATTTTTATTTGAAAATCGGTCACTTGAATGTAAACCGCTTCTTTGCTCTGAGACATATTATGGTGATCAGTATCGTATGTACCGGCTGCGGTCTGTAGTTACATGTCAGTATGGATACCATCATGGCCATGGTCATGTTTATATACCCCACAGAACCTAGCTTATGCAATGGGTCATCGGTCTTCCATGTAAGGCTGTGCTGTGTATATTTCACAATCTATAATAAAGCGTACAATCCCCCGAGGTATTCGGCTTGATATCATGACGGCATTATTCCTTTTGCTTATGTTTACTTGTGAGGTTGGGTATCAAGCGATCATAGAGGTACAGTAGATAACCTGTTAAATGCCATGTGAAAATAGTTGACTTAGGAGTACTATGTACCATTAGATGTCTAAAGAGAAATAGAGATACTATATTTATGTCATTCTATTATTATTTCCTTCTGCATATAACACATATTTATTATGGTGCTGATTCTTTAATTCCCAAAAGATTTCCCCAAATCGTTTGATGTTTAACTTGTGATATGGCCATATGTATAAATATATAATCTGTCTATATGGTTCCATTATATAACCGTACCTTTCTAACGCGCATTAATCAGTTCAACAGTTTTCGAGAATTTCTTTGTCGTTTACTCTTATTTATTCCTGTATGTACAGTACCTATTATTGGTAACATAGCTATACAGCCTATTTAGTTAATTTAATATGTTATAGATATATCAGAGTGCGTAGAGAATGTATAAAGACTGTTCATTATCATTATCTGCCGCTTTATTGTCTCATACGAGGGCGTATTTGGTTCAAATTTTGATTAAAATACCTGAAACAAACCGGCAAATAATGTATATTTTAATATAGCGGTATCTGATCCATTCAATCTTATATAGTGGCTTGGTAACTATATACATTACATAGTTAATTGTATTTATTAATTGTAAAAATAGACATACTAATCCGTATTGATTTTACATTATCAGTTATTTATAATAATATGTAACATACAATTATTTTTAATATCTGTAATTTAAAGTGTTATCTTAATCATATTTTTCAGAAATAATGGTTTCCAATTATTATTCAGTTGTGTTTAATCAACATTCATATTGTTAAATTACTTTTGTACACTCAATGCCAAACTATTCGCTACCATTTGTCGGTTCATGAGCATGTATTAAATACATTCTTGGCATAGCAATGGAGGAGAATTGTGTTTGCCTTGACAATGAGTTGACTGCAATGCATGGACAACGTTTTGTTTAGGGAATAATATAGAAAAGGTAAATCAATTTGTGTTTTTTTTAGTGATATACTCACTGGGAGTAGCTTTTAAATGAGTCATGTGTTACGGTGTAGACGTTGCCAGTGACTGATGCCAGCAATAGGTCGCCAACCGTTTGTCAATAGGTAATCAACGAGGCGATTTCCCGGTGACGTTTTTAGAATGAATGAGGCGAATGATTCACTACTTCTGTACACTACATATTAGTGTCCCACCCCCCTTCCCTCCCCCCCACTTGTACATTGATTAAGTGTTTTACAAGTTAAGAAGACATATAATTGACATACTATAGCATTATAAATTATCATTCATTTGAGATTTTCTTATCGACAATTTTCTTAAAATCGTTTTAAACACTGCTATACTTTTAGCATTTTAAGCAGTTTTTTCCCATGTAGGCCTATTCGTTCATGTTCGTGTTAATTATTTATAGTTATATTATATTGACTAACATGTTATTATTAATAAACCTACTAAAACAATATATAAATATTTTTTACGTAGAAAGTTATTAATTTTTCAAAGGACTATATAACAATATAACTAACATATTTTTTATTTAACAATTAATAATGTTACACTTAACCTATAGCCTTTTGTGGAGGTCGGCAAAAACTTTGATGCAATTTTACTGAAACGATATCATTTTAAACTCCCTGTCTCTCTCTCCCACAATATTCTCCTTCAACAGCGACCTCATGTCCATCTCTCTCTCTCTCTCTCTCTCTCTCTCTCTCTCTCACCCCCACAGTATTCTCCTTCATCAGCGACCTCGTATCCATTTTTCTCTCAAAAGACTATGATTTATAAACCTTTATATTTCCATTGGCAGAACGCTAATTTTCAACATAAAAATGAATTTTAAAGTGATTATAAAACAAGCACAAGTGGATTATATATAATATATAATATATAACATATATTATATATTATATACTATAGTTACTGACAACAACAAAAAAACTATGATGAGTCAACAATAATGTAAATATGCAAGAGTAGAAATTGTCAAAAAACATCCTTAGTAGTATGGAATGGTAACCCATGGCGCAGTGACGTTATCACCCCCTGCCTGAGTGCCTCAGTCAGTGACGCTAGATGATACCCTCCTCTCTCTCTCCCCCCACAGTATCAGCGAATTTATGTCCATCTCTGTCTCTTTCTCCCTCTCCCCACAGTATCCTTCCTCAACGACCTCATGTCCATCTCTCTCTCTCTCTCTCTCCCACAGTATCCTCCTTCCTCAGCGACCTCTTGGCTATCTCCCTCTGTATCGGGCTGCTGGC
>JAUZND010006364.1:0-10797 GCA_034780555.1 Coelogynopora nodosa | reverse complement strand
TCTCCTTGTATTAATAGCTTCACTTCCACCTCTCCTTGTATTAATAGCTTCACTTCCACCTCTCCTTGTATTAATAGTTTCACTTCCACCTCTCCTTGTATTAATAGTCTCCCTTTCACCTATCCTTGTATTAATCATTTCTCTTTTGACTCTTATCATAATAAGCTCATATAAACTAAATTTTCTCTCTATATAATTCTCTTAACGTTATCCATGCGTAAATATTAATTTAATTCTAGAATACCCTAACAGCTATAAATTTTTGTTTTTCAGATAAGCGCATTGATGGTGACTTTGTAAAATATAATATATAATAAGATTTAAATAAAATTAGAAATAAATATCAATATTAACTAATGAAATAAAATCTTGACTATTGAGTTGATCAAACACACATATAAACCACATTAATATAACACAAATCCAAAATAGTTCAAAATGACTCACACGTTGCACAACAGCAGACACCTCTGAAGAAGTGTAACACAAAGTTTTGATAGTTCCAATTTCTGTCACTCCATTTTCGGATGGCCATTTAACAACATCACCTTTTTTGAAGGAAAGGAGTGGATTTTCAGGATCTTCAAATATTTCGTCAGCAGCAACAAAGTATGACGTCTTACACTTGAAGTATTCAATTCCTTCCAATGTACCACCTTTACCATCACCTACTGAAGGTATTAGTGAATTATCATTCTGAAATGTTAATAAGACTATTTCAGTAGTGAATATAAAATCGAAAAAAAACGAGTATTAAATACTCATATTCAATTATAACAATATAAATCTAGACATGCAATGGACATATGAAATTGATAACAAATGCATAGTGTATTATATAGAGTAACTTAGAATTAACAGATACACGATAGGTTGAGACAGATGGTGTGACTCAATGTTCACTGTTTTTAGTGATAACATGGTTGCAAGGCATTGTTAAATGAAGTAAAAATATTAGGAATCGGAAAAAGAAAGACATTTACTTACTATGCAAAGGGTTGAGGATATTTTAAAAATGGGTGATTATGCCTAAAGAAGTTCAATAAATGTGCACTTAACTCAATTTACAACCTCGAGGCTTGATGTATTTTAAGACAATACATTTTTAATTTCATTTTAAGTAGAATAACATCTGATATAGCGAAAAGAAAGACATTTCGTAACAAATATTTCGAATAGACATGTTCTGTTTCATCCGATAAGTGTATCCAACAAATCATTGAAGCGAAAAATATTTCAATCTAGTGCTGTTCCATGCTATTTGACTTTGGTGAAAACTTCATTGGGAAATAACGATCTATCTATAATTCACTACAAAGTACATTACAAACTACTTCGGACCTATTTTCATAAATGTCTGGTTTAGTATACAACAACTACGCTGATGCTTCGATAGATGACAGCTTAAATGACCCGATCACTAAATCTTCGACTGATTCTGCGGGACCTGATTGTGTCTCCTATCCCAACCTTAAGTGTCATCGACTTCAAACAAATGGAAGGAATTACAATCGGTATTATGCCAAAAGAACGGGAAGAATGCAGCCTGAAGTATGCTAGCAAAAAGACTATTCAGTTAACAATCATTTCTCAACTCTGAAGAAGAATTTAATTATATTATATATACTGTAATTAAAAATTCCTTATTTTACAAAAACATACAAAATACAGAACTGTCAGTTTAAGTTTGGGCTAGTATTAGGCTTTCTGCATCGGTGTATCGTTAGCGAATCATTCGTACAAACGACCACGGTTGGCACACTATAATGTACAAATTAAAAGTGTTTATGCTTCTTTTGCTTTTGTGTTTGTTAAAAAGCTTCTTTTGCTCCGAAAATGATTAAATGGATTTTTAAAAATTGCTGTATAACAATTATATTACTGTTGTAGAAGTTCTACTCTTCTATATTTTACGATTAATCTAAATGCAACAAATATTTACATGGATGTCTTACTTGATCATGTCGAATTGCATGTTCACAAAATTCTAAGTTAGATATGTGTAATTTCCTCTTTTTAGATGCTTGTTTTTTTCATTAAAATGCATGGGCAAATGTGTTATCATAGACATGTATGTGAAAAGAGCAAATTACTCATGTCTATTTACAAAACAAAATGCCATGTCTAGTATTAAATATATTAAAAGTATCACTAACCAGAACTTCGAGACCAAACCAGATTCCTTTCTTGCCATTTAAAAATCCTTTAAAGCGGATAATAGCTGATGTTTTCGTTAATAAAATCTTCGATTCTATGAAGACCTGCTTACCAACATCAAGTTCACGAGAAATGCCAAGACCATCATTTTTGTAGAAGTCAAGCCGTCTATGTTTATCTTTAATTGCCATAAAGATATCTTTTGAATATTCAAGAATTTCTAGTAAATTACTCATATCTCGTATACTTATCCAGACTTGTTCGTGTGTATTTTCTACATGAGCAAGATAATGACTTTCAGTCTGTTGTAATACTTCAATTATGGTACCTGCTTCAATAGTACCGTCATAACGTCTTTCCTTTTTACTGTAGTAAGAACAGTCTTTCAAACATATGAAATATAAGATGATATTGTGTTCTGGTGATTGTTTACCTTTATCTGTAACGAAAATAAAGAATATAACATATCTATCCTTTTATGTTAAAGAAACAACTTAATAAATAACTTAAATCAACTATATGTTTAGCAGCACTGTCTATAGAGTAAATCCTTACTGACCGCAGGAAACGACATCTAAAAAATACTACTAATATGTTCTGTAAGAAAAGAAAAAGTCACAATAAATGAAACCTTTTAAATGTTTTAATTTTTTGGACATTTCTAAATATATTTACCAAAAATATAATGGTATCAATATTTTAAATAATGATATTATATATTAGAATATTCTGGTAAAATTCTCACTTCTATGAGTCGAGTATGCGATTACATTTAATATGACATTATTCCAACTGCTTGTGGATATTTTACAACAAATGATTGATAAAGGAACAAATTTTCACACTGTCAAAGCCACAAATTATAAACTAACACACATTCGCATAATTTTAAAATTTAATTAATCTTTAAGTTTGTTCGCAAACATTACCTAAACGTCTCACAGTAAACTCTAAATAAGGGGGAATAAGCGTGTCACGTTCAGACATGAATAAGAGCGCCAGATATTTTGTCAGGGACTAAATAAAATGTTAAGATGTTTTGTCAAACTCGTAATGTGATATGTTAAATTCCCTATGAAATATTATATAGACTGTCAAGTTCTATTTGGACCTTAATAATGGGTGCTTTACATTAAATAGTAATGTTTATTAAAAAAATATCCGAAAAACGTAATCTGTTACATGCTAATAATGTAACGTATAACCTCAAAAAACAATTTTTTAAAATATTTTAATCTCTAAAAAATATAATTGAAAAATATTAACTTTAATTGACAGTTTAATCTATAAAAGTAGTAGACGAATATAGATATATACTCCGATAAGGATTACTCCATCTCCCAACCAGAAATATAAAATAAATTAGAATGTTCGCGCCAGTTTTTTGCTTACTATGCTTTATAATGGCGATTTTACAAGGTAAAGTTCATTTCCGATTATTTAAAGGTCGCTGAGTTCGACTTTCCAACGAATTTCAACGACGATGAGTATTACAATATTCAGCTCTTGCATTAAATGGCGGTATTGTTAGTCCATTGACTTATTGCAAAAACCGTACATGCTGTAAATTATGACAAATTATTATGATACATTGACAACGAATTCCAACATTTCTAGATATACTATTTTCAACCTTGTCTAAAATGTACAAAGATTATATCACAATGCAAATGAACTAAAAAATAAACAATTGAAAAACAGATTATTCATTAAATTTCATGATGATCCACTGAAAATTCCATTATATAGCCAATCGGAAATAAACAAGACAATATAGATCGAAAGTGAAACTGCAAGACTAAGTTATCAAAAATTATTTTATTGATAAGACAGCTTATAATTATTTTTTGAACTATACAACATTTTAAAATATGAATTATGCGATTTTATTGAAATTGTACGTTTTAAATGACCAAATAATATAACGAAAGTACATTCTGAATAACAACAAAATCAGATAAACTGTGTAGTTTAACATATAAAAAAATATATAATATATGCTGTAAATTAATGAAATCGTGGACCATCGAAATTATTAGAAAACATACACACAATGTATATCTTTGAGGTTAATTTTGTGAAAATTTACTTATATGACTAGTAAAAAAAATAAGACAGTGCAGAACCAAGCGGACACTGCAAGATACCATTTATTTATTTTAAATAATTTAAGTGAATTGAAGAATGTTTAATAATTATTATTTGCGCGAAACAATATTGTATAATTGATAAATCATAAACAGATAAAATGACCCAAAAACATACTCTAATTACAGTCAGTTAGAAAATTGATAAACATAACAGGATAATCGTTGATGTTTTAATCATGAATAATAAGTATAACTATACTATATGCAATAAGGCAATGTTTAAAATTCCTGCACATTTACATCGTGTACATAAGGTACTATTCAACGCACGAGAGCATATCTGAATCAAAACTATATTTGCCGTCGAAAGAACTTTTGCTACTGCGGAAATATTCCTCTAGAAATTGTCTGATTAGTAAACTAAAAACCATTCGAACTAATTTTGTACAAATATCGACCAAACGAAATTCAAAAGGTGACATATTGCATGGGTAACAATCAAAACAGGATGTCGAATAATAAAACAAACTCGAGTCAATCAGTGACAAATAAAGTAGCAATACAGCTAGAGGCCAAACATCAGAACAATAAATGGAGGATGAAGCGAAAGAGGAAGAATCGTTGCTTTTGACCATAATGTTGCAGAGAATACAGAAAAGCCTACAGGACAAATTAACCTTTGAACATTTTGAAACTTAAAGCACAAGGCAAAATGATGAATACAACTATTTAATTATATAAAAAATTACGATGCAATGGCACGAATTGAAAAAGAGTTCGAAGAAATTAAAAAATATACTGTTTTGACATTTATAAATCAGCTTTACGCGACAGTATCAAAACCAATTTAGGATATTTTTGATAACAGAGTGCGTGATGCTTTGGACAACATTAGTAGGAAACTCATTTAGTTACGTTGTTGATGATTTAGACATATTTAATGCTCAAATGCTTCTATTATATTTAATGACTATATTTTGTATTAATACAATGAAAAATATCAGTGTAACATTCTTATAATGCTATATCTACCATACTGCTTTGTATACTTAAAACCTTTTGTATACTTAAAAAACAAAATAATTTTTTATCAAATAATGATAACAATAGAACATACAGGTTTAAAATATTCTATTCAAATATATTATAAAAAAATCGTTATCACTGCATCGCAAAGAGACATAATTCGCAGCATGTACGGTTTATTCAATAAGCAAGTTGACGAACAAGACTGTTGAAAATAAATGAATGTGCAGAATTTTCTTTCTATTTATTAAATTGAATTGTGAAATAAGGTTGTAAATTGGATAGTGCAAAGAAGACCACGCGATCACATATTTTAATTAATATAGATTTAATGAAAAATATATTTTCCAAAATCGTTTGCTACTTTAGATATATTTCAATTTTTTTGTGTTCATTAGATTTTTCATATTCATTTACTTATACAGCATAAAAAATGTCCACGGCATTATCAAGGAAGATATAGGCACAAACACGTTCTCGGGCCCATTTTTGTTACCTAATACCATGTTTGAAATGGAATTTAAAATTATTAACTATTCTATTAGATTCGATATTAAGTTTAGAGAATTTTCAAGTGGAGACGAGCGCGCCCGAATACGACCGTTCGTGGTAAGAGATAGAAGTATTAGTTCCTTATCTCTGATCACCTCATAAGTAGCAGATTCAAACTCAGCGTCATTAAGAACACTCTTATTGATCTTTGCATGGCTGTAATGCATCGTATTAGACAACATCAATAAATTAATTTGAATGGTCTATTATTACCATTACAGTAATTCTGATCAAATTAAAAGTAGAAAAATCGAACTCAGCAAACTTAACTTAGTCGAAATTTCTATTGTAATCAACAAATATAATTTAATAAATCAATAAAATAATTTAAATTATCGATTGCTACCACTAGAGCTCCTCTGATCAATTTGTAAGTAAAAAAAATCGAACTCTGTGATTTGAATTAAATCATGATAATAAGAATTCATGGCAACCGAGATTCCGATTGGTTAAAAATGTAGAAACTTTTTTGTACGAAAATTGAAATTTAATTTATATTTCGTGGTGGGGGTGTGACTCGGGGACTAGTTATCTACATTCCCATTAGATACAACTGCTTTTAAATAAAATATCCAATTTATTAATATATCTTGAGGTGTCATTTTTACTTTAGCACAAAAAACTATTTTTTTAAATATGTTGTACTCTCAAATGTCTTGACTTCACATAAAATAATAATGAAGTAGACCTTACCGATTTCATTATATTATTATGAAATGCATATTTAAAATTACATTAGATAATTAAATACTTCCTTGTTACAATATACGAATGAAAGAATGTTACGCTTAAATTAACATGAAAATTAGCCAATCATATTAATTTTTGAAATTGCAAACGGTTGAAATTGAGTTTCTATACATTTGGGATAGTTATTATTTTATTAAATAAAATTAAGGTGTATATTATACAGTGAAACTTGTGCGAATATTATCCATATTATCTTAAAATTATAATAATTTTAATCAATAAAAAGTTCAATATCGATAAATTCTTATTTGTTTACCGTTCAAGAATTTTTATAAAATGAATATGAATTATTTTAAATACCAGAAAAATGGAATAGGCTAATCTGGAGAAAGTCATCTGAACTATGGAAAGTATAAAATAGTAGTCACAACCGGTCCTAGTTAGAAACAGTTATATTTTAGGGTCATTGAGCCAACTAAAAGATAATAAGTGATAGAAATATGTTAAGTATAATTACCGAATAAAATTACTGAAAAGTTTTGACAAATTTGAGTAAACAATATTATAATTCACCATTGCTAAATTATCCTTATTACAACAATTATATTATGAAATATTATTTTAATAAAATAGTAACATAAAAAGACAAGTAAATAATAGAGAAAATAGTCTTTATATATAACATATTTAATTGTTTCCCGGTAGTAAAATTCGTAATTATTCAATTGATTACTCGCTTTACTAACTGAAAAAACATTACTAAAAAAGGATACGTTGATAATTACATCAACGAAATAAGTATTTAGGCAACAGGCCAAAGACGCAAGTTTACATCCAGCAAAATTCGTAAAACCTTCATTTAAATGCTTTAATCATTAACTGAAAATGTTCTTCTCTAATCAAACGTTAAGAAATTGATATTAAGTAAAATGAATATTCGCATACTTATTAATATATTATTTTAAACCGCCAGAAAAAATCTTAGTAAGCTTACCAAGGAAAAGAGGCAATAAATTCCCATCTATTTAATATTTCATTGCGAACAATCTACGGAATATAATTTATTGACATTTTCAGATCTTTATCTAGTTTATTTTTTACAAAACATATAAATTGTAGACCTTGCAAAACATCTGCAATTATGTCAACATTGTTTAATTGATATATTATGATTACTTCTATGATACAAAATACAAGTTAGAAATTTTTCAATATAATTATAGGTTTATTACATCTAGCCTATGTTAAAATGTTCAACTAAATCAGGTATTTATATTTAAAACTACAAGTGACACGAAAGAAAATGTGAATTGGAATTACTAGTACTATCTTGTTAAACACTGATAATCAAGTATGTCCTCCGAAAATATATAATTAAAACAGTAAAATTCAAATATAAACTTAGACTGACTTACCAGAAAGCGAAGACTTTTGATCGTCAGTTTGCATATCTTCGTGTTGAGAATTTTTATAGGAAGATGGTTTATCTCCATTAAAGCTTCCTGAGGCAACCTCATCGTTAATAGAAGTATGGTGTACGCTTTTAGCGCCTTTGCTGACATCGTACAGTTTTAGAGTTTCCTCATTAGCTAATAGAATATGTGTAAAATAAAATAAAATATAATGATATATATATATATAAATAGCTTATAATAAAAATAAACCATTTTCGAAACATACATATTTACTATATATTAATAACCATAACCTCGTTTTTAATATTTTTTTTAAAACGTACTACTGGTCTCAATATGCGTATAATTAATATTAACGAGAACAAATATAACAATTGAACCAAAAGGTTCAACCAACAATTTAACCTTGACAGGCTAAACAAATTCTGACGAATTGACTTAGGTTCACTTACAAAAGTATAATATGAGTGTGATGTACGATTATAATAAAAAAATTAAAAATCTATTATGCATAATAGAAAATAATGTTACATTTTTAGATTGCTTAATTGGCACCGGAAATCCTCAGGCCTACATAAATATAATGTCAATATATTACATATGTTTAGAAAATTATATTTGTCGATGTCAAAATTAAGAATAACAACAATTTATTAGCCAAACTCATCACGTACTTTGAGCTTGTAAAGATCCAAAATAAATAAATAATATTAAAAAAACAAGCCACATTATTTTAGAATATTTATTAAATTGAATATAGTTATAAGGCTAATAAATCAAGCCCAAATATAGTACAAATTCAAAGTAAATAATCAAAAATAAAAACACTTCTGTATAGTTGATCCAATAGGATACGATGTGATAAATTGAAATAAAAATTAAAAACACAAACATTATGCGACCATGGTTTCGGTTTTATTAATAAATAAACATTTTCAAGCAAAATTACAATAATAATAGTTGATTAAAATCATAAAATGTACTTATTTAAAATGTAATTTGAAATAATGAAATGAATAGAAAAAATCAATCATACAAAAAGAAATATCTATAGTAGTAATTATAATAACATTTAATCAATTAATTAAATAATTAATTTAATAAATAATTAATTTAATAATAATTAATTTAATAAATAATTAATTAAAATAGTAGAAATACAGTCCAATTTGTTTTCAATAACACTAGAATCGATCGTTAAACGTTATCTATTTTTATTGTATAAGAGTCTCCATAGTATAATGGCCAGACTTAACAGAATTGTCATGGTGGTGAATTATGGAACTAATTGTATATAGATGTCATCATAAATTATGATTTGTTTATTTAAAGTTAATCCAATATCGTATTTAAACTTAATTGATGTTTTGTTGTCCAAATCACATGAAGAACAAGATGATTGGGAAAGTGTATTTGACTGTGTTTCTACTAGTGCTTATATAATCAATTATAAAAAAATCTAATTCATTAGTTAATTTGATTAAATGTAATTATTACTAAAATAGATAAATTACCTTTTTGTATGATTGATTTTTTATATTCATCTCATCATTTCAAATCAAATTTTAAATAATTAAATTTTAATGTTTTAGTGAACTATAATTATTGTAATTTTGCTTGAAAAAGATATACTTATTAATAAAACCGAAACCATGGTTGCATAATTTTTGTGTTTTTAATTTTTATGTCAGTCAAAGTAAACAAATTTTTTAAAAATGTAAAAATACACATATATATACATTAACTATATTTAGTTTATACTATTTTGTTACATTAGACGCCATACGTCGTATGTATATTTTTATTATATTATATTTTAATATAATACAATAAAATATCGTTGTTTTGAACATGTAAAAAAACAAAAATATGTATTTATAACAATATATCAACATTTTAAACATTTGAAAAACACAAACAGATCTTTTAAATTAAAAGGCATCAAGATAGCAAGATGGCAAGAAAAATAAGACAAACGAGACCAATAAAAACATTATAGTGATATTTTAATCACTATGTGATATAACGCATAGTAATATCCAAAATATGTGCAGCTTTTTTACGAAGCATAGTAAGGAATACTTTTTGAGCAACCATAACAATTGGACTGTTATAAATTGGCGTCAATTATTTTTAGTATATTTTATATATGAAGTAAATTTTTTTTATTTTACACATTTCACCACTTGAGATAGCTGGAATTTCGGATAAATAGGAACAAAATAAGTTATTCCATCACAATTTTATTATCTAATCACAATATTAGTTATTCTCTAATACATAACTACCATTTAAAAAAATATACGTTACTCATACATTCATTAATATTGACTGTAGAACTCAAATTAAGTATAAAACAATTTATTTAACAGTTTAAAAAAATGCAGTTTTTCGAAACAAATTTTTCCAGATATTTAAGATAAAATTGAAACAATGATATTGGCACTTAAATTACTTCTAATGTGAAAATATACTATAGATACATGTATGATGTCTATAGAATATCATATCGTCAGAAATGTGGTAAAACTAGATGGTGTCTGATAATTACATAGATACTCAAATGAGAATTATTTATGAAGAGATGTAACAAGGGTATCAAGTGGGTCATTATCAGATAAGTAAGCAAAATAAGGAAAATCGTGTCCATTCAAGATTATTTTTAATTTATATTCCTTTTTACCGTATAATAATGTTATAATGTTGGTACCCTTTATCGTAATTCTATTAGTTTATTGCTTGAAATCTACTATAATATACGATTTATCGGTATTTGATTACCCTAAAAATAGCTATTTTAGCATGTCACAAATGGCTTACCGTTTGTGAAAAGTAAAATGGAACACCTTTCACTTATATTTTGGAAG
>JAUZND010006363.1:0-10799 GCA_034780555.1 Coelogynopora nodosa | reverse complement strand
CAATAGAAGCCTACTATACCCCTCTAATTAAAAAATTAATAGAAGCCCTAGGCTTCTAATAGAGTGAATACTCATGAGAGAAATTGTCATGAATATACCTTATCATACATCCAAACCCCCGCTGCAGCCGGCTCCTTCGTCGACGCCATGGCCGAAGCGGTGCAGCACGCGGCCGTACTCGTGCTGGGCCTCTGTCAGGCCTTCAAGAACTCGCCCCACTGCCGCCAGGAGCTCCGCTACGCCTACACGAAGAAGATCCCCTTCGTCCCGGTGCTGCTCGAGCCCAACTTCGAGCCCGACGGCTGGCTGGGCTTCCTGCTGGCGACCATCATCCACACACCGTTCACCGACCCCAGCGCCTTCGGGGATAACATGTTCCATCTGGTGCGTCAGCTAGGGCCGATGGGCAGGGGAGCGGGAGCGGGAGCCTACTCGCAGCAGCCCTCGTTCAATGGTCAGCTGTCTGGTGGGTGGAGGGGTCGAAGGAGAAAGTCTGACTCTCAAACTCTTTGCTTGCGTAAACAAACGTAAATTTATTTAAAAAAATAAAGCAAACAGTATTTACCGAATACTCAAATACTGGTTAAAATTTGCTTACTTTTGGATAATATATAATAGCATTATTTAAAGTGACGTTTTTTATGTTATCAAATCTTTCTAAATTGAAACGCGTAATTAAAAACATTCACATATTAATTTTGGCACCAGAAACTGCTCAACATTTAATTTATTAATATAATAAATTATTTAAAGTTATCATTCCTAATTGTGAATTAAATATTTAATTCATTTTAAGTACTGTATTCTACAGCATTATAACTATGTATTATAATAATGTATATTTTAATGCTATTCGAGTATATTTAATTATGATGCTATTAATGAGACATTCATTGATAATTATCATCATCGAATATCTCATTAATTTAGCAGTCGCTGGCAGCTATAGCATACTACGGAAACAGATTATTTCACAAAATAAGATACAAATCAATGAATAACAGATAATCGATGTTATACTATGAATAATACGATACGAGCGCATAACATCATTAGAGACATTTTAATTCTTCAGCATTTTTGAAAAGATTAGCAACGCTTAAATAATGAATTTTATATATTTTTAAGTGATATTTGTCTCATTTTCACTAAAGTATAACTAATTACTGTTATCATACTAAAAGCGACTAAGAGTAGCCTACTTTTAATTTAATCCTTTGTTAAATACATTACTTTTAGCCAATTCGTATATATTAAACTTTTCAATCTGTTGAGATAGTCTAATAGAGTTTGGTGTATACTATGAATAATATGCTTTACAGTGGTGACGTGCAATTCAATTACCAGAGCAAAGTACATCAGTGTTTTTCGTTTTTCTGAAGAGGTATGCGTTGGTGTTAATATGCAACTATTTGCTCTGGTTTGTTCAAATTTGAAGTGCATTTAAATGTTCTGTTCATTAAGTATTAGCTATAAACACGGCCACCATCTCTTGCGTTAGATCACAAAGATATTAGTAACGGTTTAAATGCCAACCTATTGATGTAGTAGACAGTATATATTGTTACATTATTTCACAACACCCATATAAATATGTTCATTATATTCATAAGTCTTATGGAACTATATTGTAATCAATGTGATTTTCCCAATTTGAATTGAATTGATACATTGGTTCTGCTGATGGTTCTGTTTCCTACAACTGCTGCCTCGACTAGTCCATCCCACGGGAGTTATCATACTTTTTATGTCATAACATAAACATTTGACGTGACCAGAATGACGTCGAATATTTTATACATCATTGTCATTAGTAAGCAGTAAATGTATAGGCAAACATTTTCATTAACCAGAATTAATCTTTCACGATCAATACTGACGCTGAAGAAATCGATTAGGCCTATAGCCGCGGAATGATGAATATAATAAGTATAATATTGTACTTTAAAGTTTTGTAGGTTTTTTTTTATAAATTGTAATCTGAATGAATTATATTATAAATAGTTCTATGACTGATATCCTAAACCAATTATTGTTTCCATTATTAATGTTTCCATTAATAAATAGGTAGACTAATCTGATACTTGTAGTCATAATTTCTGAAACTGCATATTTTCGGACAAATTAATAAATGTGTTTTCTATATAAAAATCATTAAATTTGGTAAATTTAGTGTGGATCATATTTTGTGGATTTATAAATAAAAATATTATCCATAGAATCAATGTGCTCCCCACTCAGAGTCCGTGAGCAAGCACGTCCAATTCGACACACTTGAGCACGGCCTCCCCCACGGCTATGGCCCCTCCCTCCCAATCGAGCCCGCCTTCTACCCCACAACCGCCGCCTCTCTCAGCCAGTTCTCACAGCCGGTACCGCCCACTCCGGCCCCGCTCCTCTCCGCCCAGAATTCCGAGGCAGCCGCCATCAGCTGGCACTCCTCCTGTGCCCCCTCCACCCACACACCCACCCTCAACAGCCCAGGTATTCCCCGCCACACCTCCATCGAGCAACAGCAGCAGCAGCAACAGCTCGGCTACCCCGTTGCATTACAGCCGCGCCGCCTGGGGTCCAGTTTCGCGTCGTCGTCGATGAGAGGGGGGCAGCAGATGCTCTCCTCCTCCATCTCCTCGCCCATGTCCACCGCCTTCTCTGTACCGCCCATCTATCTCGGCTGGCCGGTGGAGCGGGTTCGGGCCTGGCTGCAGGTAGGAGATGGATTCCTGTTTGTTTTTTTAATTATGAAGACTGATATTTAGAGATACTATTATGTAATATTTTTATTAATATACCGTATTTACTCTATTAAAAGCCTACTCTCTATATTAATAGCCTACTTTCCAATAAAAGCCCACCCCTCTAAGTAAAAAATTAATAGAAGCCCTAGTCTTCTAATAGAGTGAATACGGTATATCAACTTACTGTTGACTTTTCAGGGTGCAGGACTGGCGGACTATTCGGATTACTTCCGTGAGGTGACGGGGGAACTGTTGCACGAACTGGTCGGCATGCGACACACGGCGCCCGAGACCTTCTACAAAAGCGTACGAGCGGAGTTTCGGATGACCCTGGTCGATATCCTGCGACTGACGCGTGCCTTGGCTCAACTGGAGGCCGGGCAGGTTGTTCTGCCACCACCTGACTGGGTTGGAGTAGCCGATGCTGAGAAGTGATGAGAAGTAGTATGGGGTGGTGTATGTCAAGGTCCGCCTCCTCCCTCCCTGCCTGTGCTACTTGTGAACTCTGCAGATACTGTAGTTGAGTGATAATATTTATATGTTATAATTATCGAATTGATGATGATGATGATGTTCTTTAGGATCTCTTGTTAGTCTCTTCACGATAGCTTCTACTATGTCATGTTAAGCTTTTGTTATGTGACATTTATTTTGTTGCATTATAGTAGATTACATAACGATATGCATACATTGTGTAAAATATGTTTTCTTTTCTAGCAATTGAGTTTAATGCTTTACTTACTTTCGTTTAGTTTTGCTTTTGATTCGCCGTTTTTATATTTTTTGTATTGAATGCTTCGACACTTTAATTTGTGTACTATGTAAATCTTTATATTTTCTTGCTGACAGTACTTTCGAAGTAGATTTTTTGTGAATCTATATATTTTTTACGCTATTGTGGAACACACACTTATATGATTACAATAAAGATTACCTGTAGTAATTTGTTGAAACGGTTTTTCTGATAATAGTGGCCGACAATTTAATGTCACCTTAAATCATGGTTCACAATGAGTGAAATTCTAAGTTGAATTGCACGACTTATTAGCGTTTGCAATATACAAAAAATTATAGTTACACATGTTTTTTGATAACTTTTAAATCCATAACAAATGAGCGAAACTAATTTATCCAATGTTATAATATAAAATAGCATAATTAATAAACATATAATATATTGTAAATAATATAGTAATTCTGATCCAATTAAAAATAGGTTTGATTATTTTTCCAACTATATTTTATTTTATCAAAGCTACTCTTTTAATTTACATCGACGTCATATAGTTATTTTTTGAGTGTAAGTAATTAATTAAATAATAAACGAAACTGAATTTGTCGGGGAATGTTTCAAAAAGTTTGCACTTGCGAGCTACAAAACTTGGACAGAATACTTTGATAATAACAATTGATAACAAATTTAGATAGCCAATCAGAAGCCAGGTAGCATAACACAGGTTTCAACTTAGAATTATATGTACATGTAATATATTTTAACCACAAAATCTTGCCAGTTTAACAATGGTTGTAATATGGTTCTTTCTGAACTTTGTGAACCATTGTGAATCACGCCGATTTTTGCTTTGAACTTCATTCATTGTGCGAACTAGCCATTATTATTTCCATTATTTAAAAAAGGTAAATTAAATGAACAATCCTGTAAGGAAACATAAAAGTTGTTTTTCTTTTAATTTTTCAACACAATTATTTACCAGTTCATAAGCTTGTTGCTATCGGATCATAATAGAGTATTCATTATTAATTATCAGAATGTCTAAATAGTTTTTCCCTATTACAAGGATGTAATTGAAACTACAGAAATATTTGTATCCACATATTATTGTTATTGATATTTTTATGCAAATGTATTCAGACAATGAGTAATATGATTTTGTTATTGACTATTGAACAAATATATAATTATTTTAGAATTATGTCGAATAAAAATATGTAATTGAACATTTGTGTTGCGTGATATGCAAATGCGTACACAGGATACATTTTTTTGTGAGCCCGGTTTATATTTTTATAAATACACATATATATATATATCATTTTTAACACGTGTTACTCATTTTAACTATTCGAATTTGTGCTGTACTATGTATGACCTATCTTGCATCCCCACCGCTATAAGATTAGCAGTATAATTTGTTGTGGAACAGACTACCACACTGTTTGTGCATGTATATATATTCTTACATTTCATCTTTGTTTCTAATTTAGTGCATCAGCTCTTGTGTACTTTTGTCAATGTATGAAACTGTTAATTGATAAGTCTCGCGCTAATGATGTCTGATACAGATTGTACAAACATATTATGACTACTACTGTCTCATTTTATGTTTTTGCACAAAGCTGTCTTTTATAATCTCTGTGATTTCGTCAAAATTTTAATGATTGTAATACTTATTTTAAATTTAGCTTTTCTATTATTTATTTTCGTTTCGATCACTTTTACAACAACAAAACCATTGGCCTCTGTGCGGACAGTGAAATCAATGCAGTATTCTGGAATATGCCTGTAGGTGTTGATTTGTAATATATATATTGGAAGTACATTTATGGGGCACTTATTTATGTAAAAATGACTCTATATTGTGAATAGTATCAGGAACTTAATTGTATCGCTTATCTGTGTAAAATATAATATGAAACATGAAATATGCTTTTTTTTAAAACACCATGGCTTATTTTTCCCTTTGTATGCTTTCAATTTGATAATATATTTCTGATTTGATATAGGTAAAAAAATGGCATTTTTTGTTATTGTGAATATATTTTTAAGTTTCTTAGATATTTAAAAAAATATTTAACTAAAATTATGGAATTTACATTATAATTACTCGTACAATTTACTGACAATAAATTTGATTTTAAATGTTTTTATGTTTTACTTCTGATTTATTTTTTTCTTATTGAAATCTGGTTTGAATTAAATGTTACTAATTTTCTGATTTACGAAATTTATAATTAATCAAACTACTGTATTCCTAATGCTACAAATCCATGTATAATAAACATTTTGTGGATTATATTATAAAGTGTTTACACATTTTTTTCATATTAAGTAATGATAAGATATCTTGCCTCTGATGCTATGTCACTTTGCCTGAGAAATGTCAATCATTGTCACTAATTTCTGAATTACTGGTGTGTTATTAATTTCTTCTTTTGTATGTGTATTATATGTCATGTTATAATGCTAATTGTTGTGGGAATTGTAAACTACCTGCATTTTTACTTAATTAAAATTTCCGTATTATTCGTACACGACATCTCACATAAGATACTATAAGATAAGGCTTATAATGCTAGCTAGCAATTGTTGGTGTTTGAAAATACATAGACCTATGTGTAAACATCAGCAGATTGGTAAACATATGTCCTCTTTATTTTTAGACTAAAATTAGAAAATAAAAGGATTTGTAAGCACATATTTCATTCATTTTTATATATATATATATTCGCTTATACAGATTACTGTCTGTGTACATAACTGTACATAGTATTTTATACTGCAAGAAGACACGCTTTATACTGTGTTATACTGTTCATATAAACAAATGCTGATGACATGGGAGTTCTTGTAGGGGGTGTTTGAATTATACCTTTTAAAGCTAAAACAATTGGCGCCTCCATAAATTTGTGTTTTACTAAAATAATGAAAACATATAAATATAATAGAAATTCATTATATAAACTGTTCCAGCTTAACAAAAGTTGATCTATCTAAAATGAGTTAAGGACAGAAACAACGAGTTCTTAACTTAGAATTTAGGCATAAAAACTCCAGAGAGTAAGAAAGATCTCCAAATATTCATTGCCCCGGAGAAAGAAATCTAATCAGACAATGATTGTATATTTGCTATTACTTAGTTAACGATAACATGTTTGTTTATACTAGTCTGACAAAATGCAGTATATATGATTTTTATAATTTGTCCAATAAATAAATTGAAGATTGGCCCTACTCGTAAATTTAATTTTATAACAATTATTAATAACCATTTGCCGGTTTAAATTGTTGAAGTCTTTTCACTTGGAGAGATAATTGTTGTTATTCTGTTTTTTGGATTTGACAGACTGTCTTTTAAATCCACATGTTTGACTTGCCATCTTATCACTCCAGGCCTGTTTTATACAGAGTACAAGCTATGTTTGGATTGTAAAAAATTTATTATAAATAATATTTATGGTTTAATGATAATTCACTCCTTTTGTTCGACCTTTCTGGAGTTTAGTCATAATTTTTTAAAATTATTATTTGACAGTAGTTTTGATAATTTCTGGTTCTTCTTTTATATTTGTTTTGTGGTTTTAAGGATTTGAATAAAATGTGTTCATTTGCTATCGATATATAATAGACATATTTTCTAGTGTACTTATGTTTTAATTTAACAAAATTATTTATTAATTATTTTTATCTTGTCTGAAATGTATTTTTAGCATAATTACTTGTAATAATTTTATTATTTTATACATTTACTTCGACTATATCATTTTTTGAAAATTTTAGTAACAATTGACAATAACACGATTTAATTTTTAACCCAACCACCAGGACTTTATATGTTCAGGATGTCCCGTCCGTTTTAAAATAATAAAAATATGATTTGTTGGAAATTTGTGCCATTTTAATTATTTTTTGTAGACAGATATCAAAAGTAAATTCGGTTTTAAAAAATGCCCTTAAATATTGAATGTAAAATATTTTTTATGAGTATATGGTCAATGGAGATAACTGGATGGTTAATATATTAGCTTACGACGATATTTCATTATAAATTATTCTAAAATGTATTTGGTACTCACAAATGTCAATAACTTATTTATTTTTACAACTCAGTTTTTTACATTCATAGTAAAATACCTTTGTCCACCTTGAATAGTATTAATTTATTTTTTAACTATATTATGAGACTACAAAGATGAATCTTACAAAAACAGGATTTCTACCAATATATAATTAATAAAACTACTTACATGAGAACAATTTTATTTATATATTTCGGGCAGCTTGGATGTTTTTTATCAATAAAATTTGTTCTCCATCGAGTGGTTTTATTATTTATTCTTTATTTAATATAGTGGCCAGTACTTTTCCAAAGCTACAAGATGAGCGAAAAGAGAGTGGTCCATGTTCTATGGGAGACGCCTGGCATCAAAGAAATGATAACAAAGAAGCTACCAACCATCAATTTTCAATTCATCAGCCCTGGTACTACTCTTCTGCTACATGACTATATATGTAACATCACATTTATCGACGAATATTACTTGAAAACAAATAAGTTTTTTTAGCAAAAAAGTTCCATTTTTCGCATAATACTAATTGATTTTACAGGTGTTACTTCATTTTCAAATTTACACAATATATAAGCTGTTTGTGTTTATTGTTAATTCTTGTTTAACAGCTTATCGCCTTACCTGAAATAAATCGATTATTGAGAATAACATTGTTAACAAACTCAAAAACGTTCTGCTGTATAAAAATCAGAAGCAAGTATTAACTTAATTTTATATTCATATTATTTAGTGATAAACAATAGTTGAAAAATAATAACTTTTTGCACTGGAACTATTTTTTTAGTGACAAATAATTTATTATTACAAAATCAGAAACGAAAAGTATTTAGGTATATATGGTTATGGTTATTCAATTTTTAAATATTGTAAAAATGATTATTTAATGATGTTTTGACACTGTCATAATAAATACGTAGCAAGTCATAATAAGTCATAATAAATACGTAGCAAGTCATAATAAGTCATAATAAATACGTATAGTAAGTTATAATAAGTCATAGTAAATACCTAGACACGATTCAATTGCACTGTGTAAGCTGACATGTAAAATGTTTTGTTTTTAAAAGTTTACTCGAAATGCAATTTATTTAAAACATGGTTAATTCATTTTGCATGACATTCAGAGCTGACAATGATATCTGTGAGTATCTACAAAATATAATAGGAACTATATTAATACTTTTATTGTTTTCGACAACTAATTTTTTGACCTCTTAGTTGAAATTGTGTTTTTCTTTATCACAATAAAGTTGACGTTAATCGTTTTCATTTTTCTTTGTTTTAGGCAAAACAATATCACACATTTTTGTCAATTGAATTGCCTTTTTTAATCAATTTTTACACATATTGGTTGAGCTTATAATAACTTGTAAATGCATTATAATATTAGCAGATTATATATTTGCTCTTACATTGTGGATGACATTATATTTAATTGGGGTAAGTTTTATTTTGTAAATAAGTATTTATTTCATTTTATATTTTGAGACAAAGGGAATGTAGGATCACTTATAGTGCTCGGTCGATTCTTCGACTATTAGTTTATGAATTATTACATTTTTATTACACTCAGAAATGCGCGACAAATATTTGTCAACCGTTTTATACTTACATATTCTGACTAGGTAAAATCAGTCAAGCGATTCTGGGAACGTGTGATTGGTTGAATTTTTATTCTAATTCCAGAGGAGAGGGGGTAACTTTTTATGAACGACCGAAAACTCCCTCTTTGAATAAAAAAATGTGCACTAGTTTTCGGTCGTTAATCCTTGTGTAATAACATCCAATATAATTATAAGATACGGATTTTTTAAAATTTTATATTATAATCAATATGGATTGAAGCTGTTTGTAAAAAAAACTGGAATAAAAATTAATGAATATCCTTAAAACTAACAATTTGTACAAAAGCGCATTTTTGTTATTCTTATTTTAATAAAAACCATTTACAACGATAATTTATTCTTCATTAGTAAGTGTATTAGGTTGTGTATACATACGTAAAAATTATTTTAAATCGAAAACTTGTATAGTTATTTAAAACTCGACGACCGACTTCTAGTACACGACCAAATACTAGTGACCTGACCCTATACTGTATATCACTTTTTCTTTTAATTGACTGAGGAATAATTTAGATTAAGAAATGCACGAATAATTATCTGGTCTATCCTGTAGCATAAATAATTTTGTAGTACGTAAATTTATTGGTTTTTCATTTATAATATTTTATTTTAAAACCCTTAATTTAATTATATCAGGTAGTTTTTTTAAAACAATGTTTCTATTTCTATTATCGGTTTCGGTTTTTTATAAACACAAGCTAATTACTTGAAAGGTTGAAATAGATTTTTTGTTCATTTTGCCACTGACAGGCGACCCGCTAACCGATGTTGAGATGCTGATATTTGACCAGCCGCTGGTAAATTCGGTCCCCTTTTTTGAATCCAAATCGCTCAAGTGGGCCCAATCAACGTATGCAGGAGTCGATTCTTTGGTCGATGAGGCCCGAAAGCGAAATGTAAGCCTTTCATAATATGATACATTCCTGTATTTTTTATGAAGTTTAATAGTATATATACTAATTATTTCAATTTATATAACTTAATAATTTTCATTTTTTTAATATTTCGGGAAAAAATTTAAACGGAATGATTCATACAAACATCAACACTGAATGTATGTAGAATATTGATTAACACTGTAATGTTTATACTCCAATACAAAATAATGCTGTACATAAAAATAGAATTATATTGTCTCAACTTTGTTAAAATATAATATTGATTTCAGTAGGAAATACTTAAATTAATATAAATTTTTGTAAAATTAAAAATTACTTATTATGCGCGTAGTCCGCGCATTCCGCAACAAAAAATCTACTTATTATTCATATATTATAGGCCGAAATGCATAAATCTAGTAAAATACAAATATGTAGGCCCAAAAAGACAGGTGTAATAATAATATTATAATAAAGTTATACTTTGTAATGTATAATTAGACTTTTCCAACTACTAGAGCGTTTTAGAACGTACTTTAGAACGTTAGACATTTAGACTTTAGTACATTAGAACGTACGCGATTTCTCTTTATTTACTCAATTTAATCTATGTAAAGTATTTCGACCTAATAATAAGTAGATTTTTGTTGCGGGATCCACGGAATGCACAATAATTCAAGCAAAATATATCGCGGAATGTGTATGGCGGACCAGAGGGTTCAGTGTGGAAATCTCTAAGATTTCCAATT
>JAUZND010006362.1:0-10799 GCA_034780555.1 Coelogynopora nodosa | reverse complement strand
TTTAAATTTGACAGTAATATAAATTCAATAAACTACCTGTATTATCGGCTTTTAAACGATCGATATACTCGTGGCTTGGCCACTCGTACATTCTGATCGTTTAAATGCCTCAATACAGGTAGTTATTGTATACTTATAACACTATAACAATAATTATTGGATTCATTATAAAAAAGTATTTTCGATAAACATTCATTAATTATCAATACACAATTATTAACCATCTAAAATAAAATGATATTTTTTAAGCCAGAAAATATTTAGAAATTTTCTTTAAAAATTATAATTAACTGATATATCGGATAAAATGTGCAGACAGTTTGATTTACATAGAACAGATTTTTAACTGATTATAATCAGGTGTGTACTTATATTTTAAATCTACACGAACCACAATATATACGCAATAAAAAAGCATACAGAAGAAAAAGTTAACCCCCTAACGATAACTTCTTGATCGAAATAAAAAATAGCAATTACAGTTTTCTGTTAAAATGAACGTGATGTGCTTAAACGCGCAAAGCATAATAATATGTCATCATTTCTATAATAAACAGATTACATCGCAGAATAAAAACAATGCATGGGCAACTAACTCTTCTGTGCGTGGATAAAACTGCGAAATAGTTTTGTCTTTGTAGGCAACGGTTAACGCCATACGAAGTAAGTACATACAATAAAAGTATATATTGTTTGACAAAAAAAAAATTATGTACTCGAAACATGATATGTCATACTAGGTACACGTACAGAAAGGCCTTATAGCGGCATAATTGAACAATATTAATTTTAAATTATCTTTTGGCAGTTTCGAATTCCAAAATTAATCAATATAGCAATTCAATGAATACTATAAATAATAGAAAATACTGATCTTTCCGGAATTTCAATAATATAAAATATTATTAATTTATCGGAAAATTACTTTTCGATACTCCGAATTTTTTGTGGATATGACTTAAATCCGGAGGAATAAATACTAACTAGTTTTCAAGGTCGGCATTAAAACAAGTAACAAAGATAAACAAACAATTTTAATTTAAAGAATAGAATAATTACTTCAAATTAGTTATAATTCATTTATTTATATATTTCAGAATTAATTAAAATGTATACGTAGTTTGACCATTTTTTTATCGACATTCTAAAATCCCTTACATTTGTTTTTATTAATCAATTGGATTATTTTAAAATCATTTTGTTTATTTTAGATACTTTTGCATTGATGACCTTGAAAATAGGTTACGTTTCTTTAGGATTTGTCCATCCTTTGTTTACTCTTCACATCATCTCTCGTAAAATAAAATTACCTTTCTTTTTCAATTTAATAAATTTCAGAGCAATTTCAGGATAATTATTATATTCATAGGATTTAACTATAAATACATTTTTAAAATGCGTTTAGGTATATTAAAATATTAAAGAAGTCGTTAAAACAATCATTTTATGTTTCACTTAGCAAACAGACCGATGTAATTTGCCGTAAATACTGGTTGCAACATTAATTAAACTTAACTGTTACAATTCAAATTTGCTTTTTTTGACGATTTGTTTGGATTTTTATAATAAGTGCTACTTGCAATCCAGTCATCAGTAGGGAGACTAGGGTACCCGATGAGAGTTGAATAGCTCGAAACCGGTAGTGCTCTGTCTCTCCGCTGTTTGTACAGGCTCTGTTTATTATAGAAATTAAACTTCACAATACATGGAATTAAATGCAACAATGTTCCTGAGTGCATTTAAAATAAATTACTTTTATTATTATTATAGTAATATTTTTTTAATTTTTAAATAGACATATAATTGTCTATGTAATTACTATTACGAGTAATAGCATGGCTGTAAAATACATAAAATAAACGCTTATAATATACATACCTATAGCATAAATTACTTATCGACATATTGATTATTTTTGCTATTAGATTTTTTCTCGTCTTCGGTAGACTGATTTGTCGTGGTTGTTATTAAAAAAAAATTATAATTAAAATGTAGGTCTTGTAATTTAATTAATCTTATCCAAATTTAATCAAACAATACACACTTCACTGTTATAAATGACCTTTTAAATTAATTTTTAAATTTTAAAACTAAATAAATTAAATAAAAACTTCTATTTTTCCTAAGCTTGCCATATCTAACAATTCTGCTACTTTCATTAGTTCAAATTACCATATACATCTATTTGACTTGTAAATGTTGCTAATTTATGTTATTTAACATTTTATCTATTTACACTCAAATAGTTCCTTTTATGCTCTTTAATGATGATATGCATTATGAACAGCTATTTTTAACGAATATAAATTGATTATCTTTCTTAAAATCTCTCTTTAACAATTCTAACCAAAATAATTATTATGCAGCTTTTTACATATCTGCAATTTAATTGATGATAATAACATCTGAGGAAATGATGCTATTACGTCTATTTTTGCTGGTCTTAACTAACTATCATAATATTGTCAAACTTGTTCGAATACCAATTCCATTTATGCCTTTATTTGTTATTTAAATACTTTCAAGAAAAGATTATAATAGTTCCTTTAAACCTATTATTTCTAACATCACAAAATATTGGTAATATTGTCTTATAGATAAACAACATACGTAGACTCTAACAGTTCCCACACCATCCTTTTATTTTGTGTATTTAGCTAAATAATTTTTTATCACATCGGAAAATCAACCAACAATGGCCACTACACATACTACACTGTATATGTAAAATCTGGTGACATTTCTAAATATAAATCAAATTGAAACTTATTAAATTCCAATCAGCTGACATGGGTTTTTATAACTTATATTAATTAAGTACTTAACTATGAGAATGGTGATGGTGTGCGGAGATAAACCGGTACACTAAACCGGGGGGGGGGGGGGGGGGTGATTTATTTCGGTGCCTTAAATATCCACCTGTCATACTACTCGAAACATACAATATACTCTTACATAATCATACTGCTATTTTAAACTAATTTCTGTGGATCTGACAACCATTTTTTGCGGCCGCTGTTTTTTATCATATCTCATTCAATCGATACACAAAATATGGTCGATTTCAGAAATGGGGAATCTTTGAAATTCTATATTCACTTAAGCAGTGCATTTTAGTAGTAAATAGCGAGATTTCTTTACACACAGCCAAACATATATATATGCAAAAAATATATATCAAGAACATTGATGTGCGTTTTGATTTGTCTTATTTTAATTTCACATATTTAGTGTGACGAACCTTTTGAAACACAAATTTATTAAACTATTGAATTGTCCAAAAAAATTGTTTCGTTACATTTTTGTAGTTATCATAATTTGATAATTGTATTTAACTTTTTATTTAACTAAAAAAAATACAGAAAGGTATTGGGTATACTTTTTTTTATTCATCATTTATTGTAAATATTAATCAGTTGACATGTTCAACATTTAGTGTTTATTATAATGTGCTAATCCTCTACAGCCATTCAAAATTCATTAGAACATTTCACTGCTCGCAATGTTTGTTTTTAGAGACCTCCCAACTATCATTTCATTTTCCATATACACACCTTTCTCACACTTATAACCGGTTCGACTTTCCTCCCAGAGAGATCCTGATTGATACAGTATAGTCATGTCAACGCGTGAAGCAACTTCCCCTTCGATATATAGGAACTTCCCTGCGGCCACATGTTATATATAATAACACTATATATATATGTTCTGATACCTTCCACGTTCCACAGAGAGAGAACAGGGTGGTGGTGGTGGTATCCATTTTGATATCACGATATACTTGCTTGCATCATTTAATTCGGAAGATATATGGCCAGAGTTGCTGCACATTACGCGAAAGATTGTTATATGTATATATATATATTCCGTCGAAGGTGCTAGCCACATGAGGTGTTTTGGGGAGTGTTTCCCTGGCTTAACATGTATTACTTGTGTTTTTCGTAACGGAGGTATTATAGGTATCTGTTTTATCGGCATTTCTGAGAAAACTCTCCTTTCGCCTCCCTCTCCCTCTTTCTCTTATTTTTTCTTCCCTTCCCATTCTCCTTATTTCGAGATAGATATCTTTTTAAGCTCATGCACGCGTTTATACCTGACTGTAGCAGCAGCAAATGGACGCAACATGTACGTAAAACCCAACACACACACAACAGACAAACAATTCTGATATGCCGCGAAATTCAAAGCTGTGCCCCACCCCATTGGCCACCTTTTTATGTCGGGAGAGAGGACACTAGATGAAGAATCCTCAGACACCGAACTAACTTTTGAATTTCCACAACACAATTTATAAAAGGAAAATTTTCATCAAAAAAAGTGGCTCGGCATTTAAAATTAAAAGAAGACTCTTTATAGTTCATCTCTCCGCTGTTGTGATTGTTTTTATTATCCGCTCTAAAAAGGAATTCATACACTCTCCTCATGGATTAAATGGTCTATTTGGCTTCATGTAATTAGCTAGTATATATATATATATTAAGGTAAGTGATGTACTAATACTTTTTGATTAAATTAATTTTATATATTTTCGATTTAAATGTACAGTATATATAATATATATATATATATATAACATGATGCCCAAAACTAAAATTTTACCAAATATGATAAAGAAAGGGATTAAAAAAACAATAACTAACTTTTATTATTGTTTCTATTTTTCATAATCACCTCCGATATGCGTATATATTCATATTTTTGGTGCGTCTATATGATAAATATTGAAACACTATTATGCAATATGACCGATCGTATACTTATGTCGATAAAACCGAAAAACTGAATCTAAATCTATTAACTTTTTTCGAATCATAGAATATTTCGGAAATAATTTGAGAATATAGTATGATTGACATGTTTCATAATTAACGAAAAAATTACATTTTCGGATGTTACCTTACATCGTAAACTGAAATTCTTTAATTTGTCTATTAGTAAATATGATGACGGCATCAACTGTCGAACTTTCGATTTTCGTATTATTCCATCAAAAATGTTTAAATTTTAAGTAAAATGAAAAACACTATCCTTTTTTCTTACGCCCTATTTTTAAATTTATTTAACTTGGTAATGTAAAGTAATTATATATATTTTCAAAAGAACCGATGTACAAAATAAATGGTCTCCATACGTAAATTTTGCCAACATAAAAGTGCTTTTCCTTCCACATATACCGAAAATGGGTGCTGCATGAGATAGGTATATAATTTGGCAAATATATATGTTTATTATAGTTTGTTATACAATGTATATTAAGATATATAGGCTGCTAAGCGTGCTAAATATAAAAAATAAGTATTTAAAGACATTTTTAGAAAAAAACTAGTCACGCGGATTGGCAGCGGTGACGTCACAAGAGGACCTTTTACAAAAGGATTTGTTTCCGTGTTTTGAAATATTTTTGCGACGATTGCAAAATCCGTTATCTATATTATCATTAAATTACTCTCAATATTTGTTTAGAAACTTTGTTGTGTATAGATTTGTTGAATTTAATTAAAGAGTTAAACATTTGTGACGTCATCATCAATTACTCAAATAAAATCGATATTAAAGACTTAAATTTTAAAATGAATACTGTTGCGTTTAGAATTGGTAAATCTCGATGGTGATTTACGAATATTATTGCTGTACGAACAGGTAAGAACTGTAGACCTAGCGTGACCACAAAGGGAGCAATAATTGAAAGGCTGTCTTGCGTTAGTATCTATATAGGTGAGGCACCAAAGCCATATTTAGTCCTAAATATGGTTTGTCGGTCACACTTATACACTTTTGCTTTGCCTTTGTGTTTGGAGTTAGTGACTTTTCATTCATTTGTGCAACAAAAGGCGGTTCACTATAGGGCCTAGTTCTAAACATTTACTAAGTTATGCATTTCTTCTTGAAAATGTCTTAATATCTTTATTGAATCTATACTTAGAAAATGTGTTTTAAAGAGTGCGAAAATATACAATAAAATTTAATAAGATTTAATTAAAAATTCGGGGCATCTTTTTTATAGAAAAATGACTATAGAAAAGCATTTATTGCACATTAACATATATTTTATCAAATTCTATGTACTATCTGTGTATTATTTTATGTTTGTTATTTCCAAATTGTACAATCATTGGAACATCCTTAAAAGAACATATTTTTCGAAAAACGATAAAATTGGTAACTTTTGATAATATAAACAAAGATGTCATTGATATTTCGGGATACAGCGCTCATTTTATAAAATGTTAAATTAATTAATTATAAAACAAAACAAATCGTAATACTGTACCATAGAAAAGGCAAATGATGGCTCGACTTAATTAGTTTCAAAATTGGCCACATTTTTGGCCATACACAATCGGTTGTACCAAGATTAACATCAGTCAAACACACACGTAGCCAACTCAACCCAATCTACTATTTTTCTGAATTAGACACAGAATTGTGAATCTTTTTATCCTTAGTATATTTTAATTTCAAAAAGTAGTTTTTCATTTAAGAAAATCAAACACGACGTCCTCATTTTAAATGCCAACTTCAGAGGATGGTTATTTTCTATATATTAATATAATATAGGCATATCAATTACTATATAGTAAACCCCATTCATACCGGGCTTTTGAGCGTTACCATAAATCGGGGGGTCCGCACCTCCCATTATTTTTATATTTTCCGTCGGACCATAGTCACGAAACTTGTCCTATATATATATATATATATATATATATGCAAAATAGTATGTATAGCATTGCATATAGTTGCAATAATAAAACATAAGCCCCCTGTATATAGACCACATGGTGGCGGTCTGCATAGCCTAAAATGAACATGTTCAAAATTATTTCTTGAACCAAAGTAAAATAAATACATTACAATTAAAGGTGCTTTCAATTTCAATACAAAAGTTTGACTGATATTTGCATTACACTGTATTATATCTAGTGTCCAATTGGCTTGCAATAATGAACAAAATAGCCCATTTTGAAGCCACAGAAATGTTTCAAGAGCCGGTCACGTGACTCCCAGACAGAACGCTCGACAATGCCCCATATATAATGCTTGAAGTTGCAAAACATCATTTTTTTGGAAAGTTCATGGAAGCTTAAATTGGTCTGTCTGTTGATATCCTTCCACCCTACAGGGGGTTAAAAAAAAGTTTCATTCTTGGACGAATCAGCTTGAAATTGTTATACATTACATACTTTTATAAATACAATGAGAGTTTGTTTGGTAGTTTTTTTAATGAAAATAAAAATATCTATAAGTATCTATAAATAATATATTATAAAATAAAGTATCTATAAATCATATCAATAAAAATCCTTTTTCTGGTATAATACCAAATTATTCTTTTAAAATTTCGCTTACTTTAAAAAGTCTCATTCAGACATGTATCCCACTACAGATGTTTTTCAACCAGTGTGCATTATAATGTATAGTATAATTGTATGTATATTTTTGTAAGTAGTATTAATGTAAACTAGTGAATTTATGATTTAAAATGATAGCCAACATCGTTATTGATATTTATAGAAGTATAGTATAACAAATTGTTTTTCTATCGATGCATTTATATAATCTTATATGAAAATTTTTTTTTTTTTAAACTGTATATTTCACCGTAATATTCATCTGAAGTAGAAATGAACTATATAGTTTGTTTACACAATTTTGTGGTTAATTGATATGTTTGTATTCATTTTTGATCGATAAAACCAAATTACTTCTAATTTATATATATATATATATATATATATATATATACGTTTTATCGGCTAGTTTTGCTAAATTGACAATATAACAATAATGCATTGATTTTGAAGGCAACAATCGTCTATGCAGCTTCAGCCGCTTATTAATATTGTATCTAATATGTAACAAATATGTATTGATTTCTATGTAATAAAGTTTTGTTCAAAACCCTGCAACAACGGTTATTGTTGCCGCCTTATATTCATTACAAATTTGTTGTTGCCTTAAGAAGTTAGATACAATATTTAATATAATTATATTTAAATTTAAATAAATTTAAGTGAATTGCACATTGAAAGAGAATCTTTAATTAATTAATAACGTGGTCAAAATATATGGTTTTTTATCAGTTATTATAGGCAGAATTCCATTATAATTATAGATCAATATAAATTATGTTTACATTAGATACCTATTATTTTGTAGAAAAATATTAAACTATTTCAATGCAAACTGTAAAAAACAGTTTTAGCACATTTTTGGAAATTAGTTAAATAATAAATTTGATTGAATTAAACATTATTTGAATAAGTTTCTCAGAATTAACAATATGTTGAGGTCAAAATATATTCAAAACAAACATTACATTAAAACGGACTGCAATACAAAAATGTCTTGATGTTTCTACTATAATAGAAGTAAATTAAACTAATACATTCTTAACATATATAAGTGTCAAAATGTTTGAATAATCAATTCCTGGTTATTTGCAGCTATACTAAAACCATGTAAAAATAAAAGATACCAAATAAAGTAAATTGTTAATATACACGTAAAGCATTCGCCGCCTGTTATGTAATTTAGTTTAATGGGATTTACTAATTAACGTAACACCCTGTTTCAGGATGCCTTCCAAAAATAACGTGACTAAAAACAGGGACCTAACCTTGTTTACTTTCATCTTGCATACCTATAAGCATGTTGTTCTGAATATATAGGTAGTTGAGTTCAAAATTGGTCTAGACATTATACTGACACCTTCTGTTGCCATCCGTCAAAGCTGCGTGTATACAGTAAGTAAATAATATATGAATACGTTCGGGAAGATCTATCTATCTATCTAATATGTATATAATATAATATATTACACCATACATATGACCATCTCCGTGCAATAGTACACCTAGCTCCCTGTATAACATTCTTCATCAGCTGATTATAATATATCGGTGCCTCGGCCTATATATGTATAAGATGATGTGACGATGGATGGAAAAGACATTAATGGACAATAACAACAACCCGTTCTTCTGTCTACCAAGATTTAGGGAGATAAATGTACTTTCTCACATCTGACACAGTGGTTAATTTGTGTGGTATGTACACAGTTTACAAATCATATCTTATATAGTTCTACTTTACAAGGAAAATTAACATGATGTACAACTAAATATTTTTTCGTGTGTTATGCACCCAGAACTGGATGCCTCGTCTTCTCAAGTTGTAGTAATTAGCTTTTAAATTTCTAATAAAAAAGGGGAGTCAAACTTTTCAAAAAACCTTCTTATTTCATACCAAGTGAGACATATTATTATCTGCCATTAAAGCCAAAAACTATAAATAGCCCAGACGTGTTTCTTATATTTCGATTAAATTATTCCACAATTCATTATTTACATGTGGGATTTGTGATACTAGTTTTTTTGTTGATTACTGACGTCGCTTTCCAGACTTAGATAATATTCTAAACTTTGTATAAAGAAGACTATATTTATATTAATATATATATTCTTCATGATTCAAGAAAACAGAGAAACACAAGCAGTCTAGGTTCGATCGCATGAAAATTAATCGGAATGATGTTTGGCCTGAGTGCTACTCGGCTCCGACTATCAAGTTTCTAGTCCCATTTCGTTTCAACGAGATAAACTCGAAATAGCCAAATCGAAAACGTATTTGTCTGGATTTTGACAGACGAGCCGAGGAGGTATATTTGACGGCGAAGCTGTGGAAAAGATATTTGTTTCATTTTATTTAGGCGCGTCTATCCAAATTGTGTTTATTCTACACACACAGGCAGCAGGATTTGTTTGATATTTTCGGTACTGTGATTTAATTAATGATATATAGGGCTATAGGTAGAAATTTGTTATTAAACACATTTAAAATTCAGAACTTCGAAATAATTGTCTAGAAATGAGTAGCCCTACGAAATGTCTAAATGAGATTTTTTGATTATAATTGTTATGTAATTAAGAGTCTGAATTGTCAAATATTGATCATTAAATTCAGTAAAATTAAGCAACTATTCAGTTGTTTCAAATACAAAACGATAGTTTTACCGTATAGACATGACCCTTTTCAAAAGTAAATTATATCCGCATTCTATTCCATTCCTCAAGATAACAACCACAACATAAATCAAAGAATGGAAAGGACTGGAAATTGTAAAAGCGACTATCAAATAAGAAACAACATTTTATAACATAATATCCAGAGATATTACTCTCATTCGTACATAATTATTGTATATAGTAAGATGTTTTTTTAACTTTTTGAAGTGAAATTGCACCATGGCAAATTTGGGATATATGGTATTAATAAAAATCTTTACAGTTATAAATTTTAAAATTTTTAACATTTATTATTTATATTTAAAATGATTTTTTTCTATGCATAGATTAAAAAGCTGTCTTTTCCGTACAACTTTTACTTTTCTGTACATATTTTATTAAAATGATGATTTTTATAATAAAATGAAATAGACTTTAATTAATTATTTTTTTATAATGACCTTCAAATATTTTTCATCTACACAATGCCATCACTTTCAAACGCGGAATGTATTACTAAATCGTTGCCATAGCGCAGTAAACGGACGGCTATTTTTGTAAAACATACCATTTTGACAACTTTTATTTAACAGCCTTTATTAATAAACTTAATTTCAATTAATCTTTAATCCCAGTGATTCAAAAATATTGTTGACAATTAATTTTGTTATGCCAAGTAAATTTGACTTATTTATTATCAATAGATTTTCATATCATATTATCGAATTTTGAAAAGTCTTTTATATGCAATTTATAATTCTATATTTTTGAATATTTTAATGAAAACATCAA
>JAUZND010006361.1:0-10799 GCA_034780555.1 Coelogynopora nodosa | reverse complement strand
CCTAGATTTTTAATATGTTATTCTTGATCATAAATACTACCAAAAACCGTTAAAAAACCTTTTGTAGGAATTTTTTTAGGGTTAAACCATATATTTCATATATTGACCCTACTAGTTAGATAAAAGTATTTTAGCTAATCAGTAAAATAACAAATGTCATGCATTACATTGTTCAATCAAAAACTTAATTTCTTTGGCAAAAATAATTGATATACTTCCCCTCCACATTTGAAGGGTTAAAATGGAAATTATTATTAGGATATTACAAATATGTATTCCAACTATTATTTACATATTATATTCATCCATAAATGGCTGTATATGTATGTAAATTAGTAAACATATGTATTACATAATGTGTTGCTGTATGTTACATAATATAATTTTTATCAATAATAAAACAAATTATACTTTGTTTTTTGTTCTTTAAATATTTTATTCTATATTTAAAGAAAGAACTTTTGCTATTTTTAGGTTGTAAACTACTTACCTACACAGATGATTCACAAATGACATTTGGTATTTGTAAGTCCCTACTTGCTAAAAAAGGATTTCATTCCGAACATATGGGGAAAATGTAAGTTATGTTTACTATTTTATAAATTCCAACTTATTTTAATAATTGTATTGTTGTAACTGTTCATCTAATATATATTTGATACATCGATCTCTCTTTTTTAATGTTGTTCACGTCGAGTTTTTAGTTTTAGTTTATTTTATTGAAGACTAGTTCAGGGTTGACACACAATCCTGGGAATTCTGGAAAAGTCCTTCAATTTGACAATCTAAGCTCCCGACCAGGAATAGTCCTTAAAAATGGATTCAACACCAGAAATCCTGGAAAGTACTTAATTATTCAGATTAACAAGGTCAACATAAATCAGAGGTTTCTTCAGTCCGTTTCAGCTGCACGCACACGTTACGGTACTCATCTCCAGGATGTGAAAAAAACCAAAGCGGCACAGGAAACAGCCAGCGAGAGAAAGAGAAAAGAAGAAGACATTATGAACATCAAGTCAGATATTGCGCGAACATCCAAACTGGCAGATGGACTTCTGAGTAGGAATGATCTTGCTTTTATAATTCGGATAAAATGATCCTGCTTTTCTAATTCAGATTTTGTTTTATGAAATCTAAAGGGAAAGAAACATGAATTGAGGAACTCATCGAAACTTTAATAAATCATATTGACGTCATAGCAGTGATGTAAGTGAAAATGAAACTGAAAGTAGAAATATTATATAAGATATTTTTGTGAGAGCTCATTTTTCATATTTTTATTTGGAAGTGACAGACGTCTCCTGCTAGTGTATCCCTCTAATCATAATTTTTATTTTTTGATACTTGCGTCAAAACTTTAATATATTTTTAATTAATTGTTAATTTTTTTTATTAGAATTGATTGTGGTTTCCTGCTACTCATATATATTTATCATTTTTGAAAACTGGAGTCGATAATAAGTGACACTTTTAAATATAATATATTCTAAGAGAAATATGGACATCAATTTATTTGATAAAGACATATATAATTTAGATTCAATTATTTAATTGTAACAACTTACTCATATCTAACTATTATTAATTTTTCGTCTACATTACTTGATTGAATGAAATTATGTATTAAATTTAAGTGATATAAATGTTATTGTCTGCTTTTAACTAAATGTGTTAATTGTTATAGACAGCTTTAAATACAACTTTAAAATTTATGATTTATTTAAAATCGTCTTACAAAAAGGGTTATATTTTATTAACTATATAATTTATTTGAAAACTGGTTATACCATTATAATATGCACAACATTTTAATTATATAATTTCGAAAATTTGGGATGAATTGAATTTTTACACATTAAAGAAAAAAAGTTACTTTAATTATAATGTATCAAAAATTATAAATCTGCAGATACGTGAGTAAATTAACCAATGTTTTTGATTATATGTTAAATTTAGTCGATTTTATTATGCTTTTAATGAAATATTAAGCGTTTTGATTAGTGACACATTTAATAGATTATCTCAAATTCTAGCGAGAAAACATTGTAATGTTTATTTATTATAAAAAAACATTTGTAGATATCGATAATAAATTAGTAATTTATTTCTAGATTGGGTGTTAAATGTAACAGACAGTAGAAATAGACTGCGTTCCAATTTCCTCCTGTTTTTACCTCACAACTTTGCATATTTGCGAAAGTAATTATTGAAAAATTAGCTTTAACAGCAAATCGAAAGAGTCGGCACACTTTTGTACTGTGAATCTAATATATAATGCTATCAAATGCTTGCACAATGTGATGTCTACTGGAAGTTGGATATAGCCTACTATTATTAATACAAAGCAATTTATGGTGTCTGTTTGTCTGTAAGTAATCTATAATGCTATATAGTTGTGTTTAGATACATCAGTCTATCTACGACACAATATTATAGTTAATGCCAGTTTTATTAATTACGTTTTAATTTTGTGACAAACAATGCTAAAGGAATTACATCGTGACTATTTGCAAATATATAAAGTGGTGCTCTGTCCATTTTTAACCAGTATGGCATAAATAAAATATGAATATTTTAGCATTATTTTACGTTATGTTGCCTATTACCTTTTACTGTTATAATTTCTACTACTTTTTCGGGGACATCACTATCTGAAAAGTCGATTTTTTTCGCTGTATAGATAAACTTGTGTCATCAGAAAATAAATTTATTTCAATATTATTGCCTAAGCATTTCATGTCATTTATATACTGTATAGGTGTATATTATTTTATTATTATAGTTATTTTATAATTATTACTTTCAAACATTTTAATAGTAAATGTTTTGAATGTTATTTATTTTCACAAATTTGGGTTTAAGTATCAACTGAGTTGGGGGTCACGTTTTTCTTACAACGTTAAAAATAATTGGAACTAACAATATATAACGAAATTATAATTATTTTCATTATTGTGATTAATCTTATCCTACTATAATAGAATCCTGCAGTTTAGAGTTAATTACTAAAACGTTTGTAATTGAACTAAATTCAGTTCGTTTTCTCTAATAAAAACATAAAATATCTGTAATAAATTTCTACTGTCTGTTACAATTAACAACCAATCTAGAAATAAATTACTAATTTATTATTGATATCTAAATGTTTTTTATAATCAATAAACATTACAGCATTTTCTCGCTAGAATTTGATATAATCTATTAAATAAATCACTAATCAAAACGCTTAATATTTCATTAAAAGCATAATAAAATCGTCTAAATTTAACATATAATCAAAAACATTGGTTAATTTAGACTAATATATATATATATATCACCGTTGTCATTCCAAAATCACGTATCTACAAATTTATAATTTGTGATATTTTTTTTTCTTTAAAGTGTAAAAATTCAACTGATCTAACTATATATTCGAAGTTATATAATTAAAATGTTGTGTATAATATTATAATGGTATAACCAGTTTTCACATAAATTGTATAGTTAATAAATTATATAACCTGTTTTGTAAGACGATTATAAATAAATCATAGATTTTAAAGTTGTTACACTTAAATAAATTGATGTCCATATTTCACTTAGGGACGGGTATATTATACTTAAGTGTCACTTATTATCGACTCGAGTTTTCAAAAAATATATGCGTAGCAGGAAACCACAATCAATTATAATAAACAATTAACAACAAATTAAAAATATATTAAAATTTTGACGCAAATTTTAAAAAATAATACATAAATATTATGATTAGAGGGATACGCTAGCAGTTTGTCACTCCTAATAATAATATGAAAAATTAGCTGTCTCAAAAATGACACCTTATATCATATTTTTACTTTCAGTTTCATTTTCGTTTAGACTTACGGCACTGCTATGACGTCAATATCATGATTTATTAAAGTTTCGATGAGTTCCTCAATTCATGTTTCTTTCGATTTTATAAAACAAAATCCGAATTAGAAAAGAAGGATCATTTTATCCGAATTAGAAGAGCAGGATCATTACTACTCTCTTGAATGAAGCAGACAGTATTGCTGAAGCAGCGAAAAAGTCAAAGAATCGTCTAACACATATATCAAAATCAAACGCGTTGTGTAAAGAAGGACCAATAAAAAAGTCTATTTGTGTACTTTAAATGAAAATTATCAGAATGTGAAAAAGCACTTTCTATGTTGTAATTTTCCCAATTTCTGTGTTTTCCACACTGTTAAAAATGAAGAAAGCTAAACGTTGTATTGTCGATGTAATCTGCAACTCCTTTTCTTCCATTTTATACTCGAGTTATATATAACAGCCAGGCGAGTAGCCATGAGAATTTTTGGGAGGGGGGTACATTGAAGAATAAAACAAAAGCCTGGCCAAATTTGTGTTAGAAAATTATATTTTTAAGATAAATATCAGTTTTTAAAAAAGTTTGGAAAATGGTGTTACTAATAGTGTTGCAACCCTGCTGGTTCAACTAATGGATATGGTTTATGGAAGTATATTAACATATAAGGGACGGTCCGGTGAGTCAAAATTAAAAATTAAAACATGTTGCAAATTTATAATTGCATCATATATTTCTATTCTTCTACAATAAATTTCATCAGATAGACTAAATGTCATGAAGGCTCTGATGAAAATCACAAAAAAAATCTTATTTAATTGATATCAAAGCTTGCAACATGCATAAAGTGCACAGTGCATTTTCATCTGCCTATGCTATTTTTGGTAATGATGTGGAATCTCTTGGCATAGAACTATTCTATATTTTCAAGAATTCAACAGTAAAACGTGAGAATTTTTAACAAGTGTGAGATCAATTTGAAATTACTAAGCATGTGTAAAGAGCTCAAAAAATCAGCAATTGAAAACAGAAGTCAGAAAATTTCAAAATAAAATTTAAGCTTAGAAGTATGTATATTCACAGTGTTATCAGGAAGAAATAGTATAGATACTATCAATATTTCATAAATTAACTAATTATTTTTTAATATTAAAAAATGATGATAGTATTGATAGTGTGTTATCCTAGACCTCCTATTGTATTAGTGTAGCTACGTTCCTTTTAATAAGGAAGTTATTATAAGGCGCCTATATATCTATTTCCATATTTTCATTTGTACCCAAGGAATGCTATATATTTTACATATAGGATTTGTAACTATATATATATATAATCAATTATTATACTTGGCAAAACTTAAAGTTATCCTAATCTTACTTAAGACAAATATATTATTATCTGTACTAAAATGTTTATAACATTATGTTTCTATAAGTTTGTATTATAGAAGAATAACTCAATGTTCATAGTGAACTTTGATAGATTTTTCGATTGTGTGGTATCCTTATGACTTATTATTTTAGTATTGTGTTATAGATACTATGCTTCTTCATATTGATATTCTATTTCTAATACTTACCTACTGAACATAGTAAGTTATTCTTTTATGTATAAATATAGAACTTTTAAATAATTATATCTTTATATTGCCCGTTTTATATGAATATTAATTCTCACTAAATTAATTACTTATTTGGTTTTTTAAAGATTATGTAGATTAATTCATATTTTGTCATGCATCAGATTGACATTGTTATTACAAAATCAATACTTACTCTTCTATTTTATTAAAATCCTACTCATATACATTGACATTTTCATATTAGAATTGTGGCTCATTATTAGAGTATTATTTATAATGCTTTTTTTTCGCTGAACTTTAATTATATCCATATTATCATTTAATATTATCTTTAAATGTTTTTTTCAAATGCAAAGGTCTCTATGTTTTTACTTTATATAAGTTTCAATTAGACAAAAAATTTGACCAAAAAATTAAGTAGGGTTGTAAGAAAACAAAGTATATTTGAGAATTTTGTTACAACAATTGAATGTGTCAACTTGTGACAAGTGGCGGACCGTCCACGACGTGTGTAATTGGTACGCTCTTACTGTTTTCAATATATAGGTTTGCAGAGGACTTCTTTGAGGAAGCAAACCGTGGCTATGGTTCATCGATTGGACAAGTGTTTGAGCAAATGCGAGATGACAACTTCCAAAATATTTTCCATCCAGCTACACTTCAAATAGGAGGTCAAGGGTCCTATGGCAATGGTGGAGCTATGAGGATTGCACCTATTCCTCTATTTAGTATTCGTATGAATCATCATGATCTAGAGGTAATATTTTCTATCTGTATTCTGTATCGATAGAGATAGGGATAGTAATAGTTTTGTTAATTTTATCTTTGGTATTAGAAATTAATCATACATTAAAAGGTAACGTTTGACTATATATAATATAATTAACATCGTGTAATACCAAGTTTCGTGCATATTTTATATAGTGAAGTGGAGGACATGTTTCATACATTTCTGCTGCACAAAAGTTAAAACGTCATATTTGCATTTTTGTAAATATTGAGTTAGATGCAGTTTCTAGATCTTTATAGTGTAATAAACATTTAAAAAATGTATAAAGTAAATTTTGACCATATTTGGTTATTTATGTGCCTATGAATAAGTGAAATCCAAACACATATACCCGTTTTTCGAAATTGGGAAATATGCAGATACGGCGTTTTACCTTCTCGGGTCAGATTTTTAGAAATATACATCACGGATGTTAACACATGGATATTAACTGTGTACAAAAATATTCCTTATGTGATCAAAATTGTATCACTCATCAGTTTTATTTATGTTTTTAGATATCATATGTTAGTCTTCTTTTATAGTTAATATCATTAATACAAAATTTCATCCTGGTTTCTCAGTGAATTATTAGTTATACTTAGTTTCATTATATTGGTTACAACATATTGCTCATTAATTTGTAATTTATTACAGTAAATTGGAGTTACTTTTCAATTGTTAGTTTATAACTTCCAACAGAATTAATATATATTAGTTGATGTATTTTTTTAACATAATTATTAAACATTATTATTTAACATAATTTCACTTTTCATTTGGAATGAAATCGTGATTTTCAATATTCAAATAATAATATAATCTATCCTACTGAATCAGCTGCGCCCCTTTCACAAATGAATTTAGACTAGATAAAAATACATTTTCTGAAAGTAATATGAATATATTACTGTGTTCGTTGTAAGAAGAATGATAAAATAGATCAGAGCTAAAGAATATATAAAATCAGGTATTTTGAAGTTAAAGTTCGCTATTTGAAAGTAATTTTGATATTAGCAAATATTACTATTGATATTATAAGATTTAATCATTAAGAAAGTAAAATTATTCGTAATGAACAGTTTGCAATGTTATATTGTAATATTATACCTACCAATAAATACTACATTGACGACTAATTGACTATAAAGTCATTCGAATGCGTTATTAATTCATGATATGAAAATGTTATGTTAGGGATGCCTACTACACATCATGTCGTATGTAGTTATATGTACGTTGTAGATAAAGTTATGTTCACCATAAAGATTGCAATACAATGATAAAGTTCAGTCCAAAAAAAGGAACAGCTTTCCAGAAAACGTGTTTTAATATAGCATAACTTCATTTTTGAAAAGGGTAGGAGGCATATTTAGGGGGGGCGTTTTGTAACTATTTTAGAGAATATTTTATTACTAACCCTTTGGCACTTGTTCAGACAGAAGTCACTTCCCTGTGAAAAATCCTGGATACGCCACTGTATATTTATAATATTTGATTAATACTAACAGCTAACTATATTGACACATTATGTTTGATATTTGATTAAAAACCGTTTCACGTCTATTTAGACTCTGGTGTCCCAAGCTACTCGGCTGACCCACACGAATCCACTGGGGGAGATGGGTGCCCAGTTTCAGAGCGCTGCACTGCATGAACTTCTCCAGGCGAGCGACACCACAGTGCCCCTCGATGAGACCGCCTTCCTGGATCGTATGAGGTTACGATTGGCCAACATGGGCAACACTCCAGAACAGAAGTTAGCCCAGCAGACGTATCTGTGCACCTTGGACAGGATAAAGGACCTGCTTGGCAGCAAGAAGGGGGAGTTCAATCCTGAGAAAGTGGTTGACAGTTTGGGTAAGTTTCTGTAACTCTTTGTAGCACTATGTAATGTATTTAAAAGAGTACCCTTAGATAAACACTTAGTATTAATTGTGTTAATATTTTATTGTTGTTTTTTAGTCATAGAAATGTTTTTCATTTTTAGGTGTTTTGTATAATATACTTATTATTCAGGATAAATCATAAATCTCTTGTATTATTAGTGGTATTTTGTTGTATGAAATTGTGAGATTTATAGAAGTCTCGTGTCCAAATGAATAACTAACTGATATGTTTATCTGTTACAACAAATACACAGATACAAATATCACTAATTTCCCCCCTCAGGAAAACACAGATAAACAAATATTTCAGATTGGAATAGAAGGTACAGCCATGATTAGTAACATTGTTTATTTTTTTGTTTTAAAGGTTGTCTGTCTGTTAAGTTATTTATCACATTGTGTTAAAATTATAATGTTAAAAACAGATTAAGATTGTCAAAGAATAGTCACGTACTGAGAGTTTAGTGTCCTATACTGCACTCCAGGTACCAGTGTTTAGTGTCCTATGCTGCACTCCAGGTACCAGTGTTTAGTGTCCTATGCTGCACTCCAGGTAGTTGCAGTAGTCCCAATTTGACTTTATGTTAGGTAGTTCTTCGTTGATTCATATCAATGCAGTTTTATATACAATATACCGTAAGTTATTAGTGTACATTATAAAATATATGCAATTAAGTTTAGTGTGCACTTTGCCATATCTTCATGACTGTACTTTTATTTGTATATGCTACATGTTATATCTATAATATAATTAATTGTGTTATAATATTGTTTCACGAAACGACTTTTTAAAACGCATATATATATATACGAGTGTAATTTGTAATTTGTTGGTGTAATTTTAAAATCATTGGCCTTACCTATTTTCAGTTGCTTCCGTTGGCTCTGTAAATGATATATAAAAATATTTTATTTTTAATATAACTTTGTTAATCTTCTTTCTAGGTAACAGCATTAGGGCGCACGAATCTGTTCCCACAGCCCTTTATTTGTTTTTGCGAGCCCAGAAACCTGTCAAAGGTCTGTCTTATACTGTAAGTACCTCATATATACATATAGAGTAGAAAACGTTTTCTTTCCTAATACTCTTTCTTGAAATGTTGATTATTTTATAATTTTTTAAATAATTTGTCTATTGTATATCCTTCACTACCATTATAAACAGGATGACCATTTAACTGAATAATATTTTACTAGTTACATTATAATTAATGATTGAGTGGCCACTGGTTTATAACGCTATCAGAATATAATATTACAATATACAGTATTTACCTTTTGTACATTTTGAGAAAAAAATATTTTTGCAATTTAAAGTTTAAATACGTTTTTGTACCTTACATTTTTAAATTTCATGTAATTCTGATTTTGTTTGTTTAATTGGATAAAGTAGTTACTATGCGTTTGGAATACTAGTAATAGCAAATGGCCAGTCCTTGCATTTTGAATGTTCTTTGTCAAAAATAAATCAAACAATTAATTTTTCTAATCCAGATAGTGTTTTTGTCGTTATTTACCTTTATTTTGGCTACGTGGTGTGATTACATAAAAATTAACTGAATTATTCTTAAAAGTTCCCTATTTTAAAAACTTTTTTAAAGCATAAATAATTTTTTCGGAAACCAATAAAAGTCTGTTACGATTTTTATATTACTTAACATTTTTATTAGTAGTAATTAGTATGATAAACATAAATTTGACTAAAGTAGTCAGTCGGAATAAATGCATTGACAAAACTATAGAGTATAATATTTTTACGACTTATGTTGTACTTTCAATTCACACAGTAAAAAGTTAAGTAACTCAAAATTCTAGTTATTTAACTGGAACTCAATTAGCTACACATCAGTACAATACTTGACTCCATCGGTTACAGAGCGTGCTCCTCCGATGCCTGGTGTTGGCCAACTCTCTCGGTGGGGACACAGACACAATCGGCACGATGGCCTGCGCCTTGGCCGGTGCTCAGAACGGTACTGCTGACATCCCGGCCAACTTGCTCAACTGGTGCGAGGCCAATGAGACGGTTGTGAGATACGCGGAGGAGCTATGCGCCCTGGTCGATCGTCCCGTTGGGGGAGCGGGGCCCAAGGAACATCGAGAGGACCTCGAATGAACTTGATTGCTTTCTTCTATTGCTACTGGCTCGTGATTTAATGATACCTTGCCATACTTTTTTATACAAATCTATAAACACATATATTATTGAGTGTCATTTAACATTTTTTATACAGTAATATATAACCAATTTTTCGAATCTCAAACGATCAAGTACAGAGTACCATTCAATAAATGACGACAAGTATTGTTATTATTATTTCTGTAGAAGTTTAACTTATTTTTTATACATGAACACCAGATACAGCTATCGAATGTTTTTTATAAACAGTATACTTTAGGTGACTTACAATTTGATCGTGTGTATAAAAAAATTCTATAACCTTTTAATGATCCCTTGTGTTATATTTATATTAATAGTAATCTGTTTATCATATCCCATTGGCCATGTTTCTTTTTATATTAGTTTAAAACGATAATAAATTTGATACTCTATGTTTTATTCTACACAATTAATTATTATTTTACAATTTATTATTATGTATTTATAACGCGCTGCATGTCCGAAGACGTCAGAAGCGCACAAGCAAACATATTTTTTACAAAAAATACAATACAGTATATCGACAAAACATAATACAATACAATAAATCGAACAAAAACAATACA
>JAUZND010006360.1:0-10799 GCA_034780555.1 Coelogynopora nodosa | reverse complement strand
ATCAATACTTAAATATTCAGCCAAATATAACAAAATATAAGAATTCAGAAAACCTACATAAGTGTAGGCCTATATTATTAAAACGTTTTATTAAATTAAAACTAACTAAAATGGAGTAAGTTTATTGAGGCAGGAAGTTTCGTATATCTTCATCAATTGCAACTGATATACTATATAAAAGATATATGGAACGTACTGCCTGAATACATTTAATACATAACAAAAGCTCTTCTAATTGTATTTCATTACGAAATGTATATAATTTCAAATTTTCTTATCTATACATATTTCCCTCATTTTCCCTTGAATAACCAATTACTATCATTAGGGTACCTCTGATGAATTTCGAATTAGTAAAATTGAGCTCTATGGTCTTGAATTAATCGGAAACGACCTTTACCTTGTTAAAATCGACAATAAGAAGACATAACAACCAAAAATAAATACTCGATTCCGATTGGCTGAAATTGTTTCTAACAAATTTGGCGCGAAAATTAAAAAATCATTTTCTTCATGTAAAGGGGGGTTTGGTTTTGGTTTTAAGGGGGGGAGTTTCGGTTTCCAATTTAAGGGGGGTAGTTTCTGTTTCGGTTTCAGAGGGATGGTGAGTTATGTTACTATTTTTAGCTGCATTGGAGTCTCACCTCATGTACTACTAGTAGTGTTTATCATACTTCAACCAACAGTTTGATACCAACAGTATTCAAGATTCTTATTAAATATCCTCTGAAATATAAAATCGTCATTGTGTTTGATGACTTCTACTTCCTTAACAAGTTAGCTAAAAAAAACTTTGCATAGCTGAAATCGCATATATTGCAATTTATACTTATGAGAAGGGGTGACTAAGCAATGATATAGGAATGTAGACCATCAACTGCATATATATCATTTAAAAATATTGTACAAATCACTAATTTTCTAAACTAGTATTGAGATGAAATTTCACTTAAAAATTTTTAGTCTTAAAAAAATTAATAAATTTAATATATTAAAGACCAATCACAAAGATGAATTTTAGCATAAAGTTAGTTACTTCTCACATCATACATTCATTCTCCCATGCCACATACATACATTTCAGTTAAACAATTGCCACTTACCTTGACTACAGCTGTGCTTTAAATCATACAATTACAGTGAAACATATCGTCAACTTTGTATTTCACCAATCGCTCATTAGTTATATCGTTCCTCTTTTAATAATAATTAAATAATTAAAAATAAAAGTTAATTATATTCGATTAAAAATAAATACCGATGAAACGAGGCAATTATATATATATATATATTTCAATATTGATAAGTATAAGTATAATTATAAATAGAGATAGAGATAGAATTACAATTAACAGTTGTGATTATTCTAACTAAGCATAATGTATCGATATAATATTCAAAAAATGAAGTGTGGTTAATAAAAATATTATATTAATTTAGATATAATTAATTATTATTCTATAAATAATAAAAACAGTACACTGAATATAAATAAATAACTACATAATTATGCTAAAAAAAAACATGAATTAGAATTATATTTTAAAATATTGTATGTTAAACAATGTTACTGTTATTGGGTATATTATTCTATTTACAATACAATAATATGTTGTGTAAAATTACCAGTAAAACAAACAAAGTTAATAGTAGTCCACAATGAGAAATTGAGTAATAGATAGTATCTGTTATTTTTTAAATATATAGATCTAATAAATTGATTTAATTTTAAAAAATCATTAAAAAAATGTTTAGGGGAGATTCTGCTTTAGCTTTAGACTTAAAATGTTTTAAACATATATCGATAAAGATATTATAAGACAAATTGGTCATATCTCATCTCGACGTTCCACTGCGTATTGAATAAATCCTGTAATCTATAACTTTAAATTTTTGGTAATATTTTTATCTATCGTTAATCCTATTTATTATTATTTATTTATTACTATTTATCGTTAATCCTAACCCTAACCCTATTTATATATATAATAAATACGATCAATATGTTTCAGTAGTTTATATTAGAAAGGTTTAAGGCATGGTGACTTTTTCTTTTCTAAGTCAGTTATTGTACTTTTGTCTTCATACTATCTATTAATTTGTTTTATATATGTTGGTGTATACGGTTAGTAAAATCATTGATTGGTTATCTTTTGTAATTAATCATATACTATGATAAACTTATAAATTGAAGTTTGTAAACTTTCATTACAAAGAATCATACAAAGTATAAACCAGTTCATATTAACCGAAGATTTTTTTACATAAATAACCAGGCATATACCGTATAAGACATACCTGACAGTCGACAGCAACCAAAGCGATACACATCAAGATAAACACCAAGATATAAAAGTAGGAAACAACTGAACAGTTTCAGTATCATATTTTAGTTATTCACTCTGAACCAGGATGTGATCCCTCTTATATAAGCTGCTCAATTTATGTATTGTATTCATACATATTTTCATAGTTGAAAAGGTATAACAATGATACAATCTTACGAGTCAACATGGTTGACAAATAATTGTTTTATGAAAGGATATTTACTTTCCAGTATTATATTGTTTCATTCTATATTTTGAAACAGATGTTTTAACCAAGTCAATATGACTAGGTTAAATAATAGGTAGCTGGGTAAATAATCTAATCAGACGTAAACAGTGTTCATATTTGTAAACAATTGTTCACATTTTTTGAGTAAACTAATCCATTTAACCATAAAATGGATAAATATTTACTGCCTCCTATTGCTTATTTAAGTATAAACAAAAGACAATATTGACGCTTGATGATATTTTAACTTAAGGAATGTTTAAAATATTTTTCCTGAAGTTGAGCTGTATGTTATTTAGTTTTAAGAAGTTTAAATGCGCTTTTCTTCATAACATGCTAGTTGTTAAGAAATTGTTGTTAACATCTTAAGTTAATAAATAATAAAGTTTTATAAAGCGTTAGAGAAGGTTGATATATTTTCCTCTTTACATATTGTGTTATTTAGAATATACAGGATTTTGAAGAAAACTCATTTGTTCATTATAAAACACTCTATTTTGGTGGAAATAGACACATATTTAGAAATCGTGTATGGTATATAACTTGACGATTTAAAAAAAATATTAGACTGGTTGTAAAACATGATTGGCAAGTCTAAGGGAATTTGATACCTTATGAAGTTTATTTATCTGTAATACGTAATACGTAATATGATTAAGTTACACTGTAGAATTTAGAAATGTGAAATGTGGTTGATAAAATAATACTAAAATAGCATATATGTATGTCAGTTAAATACAATTTAATGTATATTCTATGATTGGAATATTGTATATTATAAATGCTAAAAAAAAGTCAAATATTTAATATGCTATTATTATACAGATGTAATAATAATGATAATGATAATGATAAAGATAAGATTTTCTTTAAATGTCAACCTATGTATTTCACATGCTAAATATAATACATGAAATGTATATAATAACACTTAATTATTAACTATAATTATTTTTAATAATAAGTTTTCAGAATTGTGAAAAATAATATAAAGATAAATCAATAAAATTATATTGATTTATAAGAGGTAATAATGCTAAACATGTAGTATAATATAGATCTCTATTTAACTTCAAAAATCATTTTCAAATTTATCTGAATTATTCTATATAATTACAAAGTTTAAAAATAATAATAATAACTTTGTGCATATTTCGCACATATTTTAAAATATTATTTGTTGTTATATTTCTTAATTTGTTATTAGTATATTAAATATTACTTAATTAATAATACATTTTTAATATTTTTCTTTAAGTTTTTGAGTATTATAAAAATACATATTTATTAATACTACTTATTCTTGAAATATGTTACCAGAATTTTGTTTGTAAAAGTGCAATATTTATTTACATATAATCTGTATAGATATAAAAATTTACCAAAAAGATTTAATCCAAAAGTCCTGACGATGTATACATATTATTTCAATTTAGACTTAAACAAAGGAGATTTTTCCCAGACGAACATACTTTTTACCTTTGACACACTTTATATTGGCTCAAATTGATAAATAAATAATTTTCAACGGCAAAACAATTTCAGATAACTTAATAACTGGAGAAAAATTATTTTAACTAATGGAACCTTATATCAGTACAGCACGGGGTAATAAATCATTCATTATGACCCTCAGAACTCTTGTATGCAGTTTAAGACTGCAGCAGCAGCTATATTTGACGCAAACGTTGATATCCGAAGATACAAGACACTGCTTGTCTTGGAGTAGAATTGTGACGGATCAGTTGCGAGGAAGGTGCTGGGAAGAATTCAGCGGTTTTACCAGCGGTTGTCCCAGCTGGTCAATATTTTTCACATTACAAAATACTTGCGTCATCGCAGAGCTTAGACCATTTGACTGTTTGCTTGAATCAACATTCAAATTGTACGGGGGTTTTCGGGACATTCTATACTGGTGCACACTTGGCCAACACGAAAATGTATCTAGGCCATACGGGTTTTCTCTAATATGATGCAATAATGTTCGAGTTTGTAAAGTTTAACAATGGTTTAATTTTAGTTGATTATCGAGACTGATATAATATTTGAAAACTTTTTTTTAAAAATTAACAATTTTTTAGAAAATGTGTAAATAAGTTTGAATGCGTGTATATATTTAATAATATTAAATTTATTTAATAATGAGTAACTATTAATTTTACCAATAAATAAAATAGCAATATTGTTTTGAACATTTAATTTAATAAAATTAAATAGATCACATAATTTAATTATTAAGACAAAAATCGACCACAATTTTGAAAATTAAATTTGTCAAATAAATTTTTCGTTTTTTTAACATGATCTCTAAAATTTTATTGAAACATGTATTATCACGACAACAAAAACTATAATTCAGAAAATCCAAAGGTGCCCTAATAAATTGTCTTATTATTCATGGATATAAAAGTAAATCTATTTTTAGATTAAGTATAATTAACCAAAGATATAGACGAAATGATTACCTCGTTTTAAATTTCGTAATATAAAGTGCTATGATAAGCTGATGTTTTAAATATATATGCGCTGTTTTGTTCTGAATAAAAATGATTAACTGTAAAATATATTGATATACATAAATCGGTTCATTTTTTTTCATAGATAAAATGTATCTATTAATAATAACGTTTTTGAATATAATTATATGTAAATTAAAAAAAATTTTAACATCTTAAGAATATAAACAAATATTCGTAAAATATATTATCTGTTTTAGTCAGTATTTTTTCAAACCTTTTAGTAACTTAAGTATACTTAAGTTACTCAAAGGTTTGAAAAAATACTAATTAAATTTTTTTAATTAAATTAAATTAACGCTCTATAGAGCGTTTAGTAATTGAAAATAATATTCTTAATAATTCAATAAAATTTAATCCCAATTAAATCAATAAAAAAATAAGCTCAATAGCTGCATAATAATAAGTGTGCATGATAATTATTTTGGGTTTTTATACACAAAAGATAATGCGAAAATGGTTAACTATATTATAAAAACACTTTTAATATATTAATTGCAGACATGTCTTAGTAGTTTTTAATATTACAATTTTGTTAATAAATAATTACATAAAATCAATTCATTAAATGAAAATAATTGTTATATTATTTCATAGCATTATATTAAGTGTGTTAATATACTTCTGACATAATTTTTCTGTGAATCAAATAATCCATCCTTTGAATGAAAGTATTAGTTATTAATCATAATGCACTCATTTCAGTGAAATTAGAAGTTCATATTTACTTGTCTATATTTTATCAGGAAAAAGTATTTATAATATTCTGAAGGATCAATAGAACACGTGATACCAAAACAAAACATTTGCTCAATTTAATTAGGTTTTGTTTTTGCCAAACTATTATTCCAAGAAAGCAAATAATTCCATTACAAAAAAGCGAATCGAGTTTTTTGGCAGGGCAGTTCTCGAAATCATTCTTCAAAACCTTTTTTAAGTTACTGTTTTCTGTAAACGCAATTCATATTTTAAAAAATCACTTTGTGTGTGCCATGTTCGGTTCTTTGTGACATATCGATGAAAATTATTTATTTAATCGGTGCTGTACTGTCTATAACGTTACCCAATTCTGTTCTAGTCAATTTATTGACTTTTTCAAAACTGTGTACATTTTGGGGAAATGAAGAGAATCGTAATCTTTGTCCGAAACACAATGACTACAGATTGTTTCTGAGTACTTATAAATCGTATGACATTATTGTGAGTCACACTTTAGTAACACAAATTGAGTGCTTGGAGTTGTGCTTTGGTCAAAGGCAGTGTTGAGCGATAGATTGGAGCATCAATAAATGCAATCTTATGGCCGCGTCAAGTAGCGACAATAAGTCCGTCCGAGAACTTCTGTCAATACGCTGCTGCACTGTTTTGGGTAAGTTGAGGATTTTGGGTTTTATTGTATTATAAAACCTGGTTGTTGGAATTGTACCTTAACTGTTAACCGGTATTTGAAGGTAGTATATCTTAAGGCATCATATACCCTCCACGTGATGTGTCGCGCGCAAACAGTTGAATAGATTTATTTCAATTAGACTATCTCTGATCAATCTGTATTTAGCAAAATCTAGCTGAGTCAATTAGACTTAGTCAGAATCTTTATTGAAATCACCCTGATCGTGTAATAATATATGGCCATAATACAACACAATGGTAAAAATCAGTATGAACATTTGAAAATGTTATACTACTAACAACAAAAACTAAGTAGTATAAAGGATTTGTCTTATGTTGATGAGTCATCATACCAAGTTTGGGTTTAATGAGTTGTAATAAAACATCACAATTTATAGGCTAAATAAATAAGTGATTATAATTAAACTACAAAATAAATATAAACTTTTTCGTTTTTTAACTCTCAAATTAAAACTGATTTTCAAAAAAATTGCCAATGACTGATAGATATTACAGATTCGAGTGATTGACAATAATTACGCGTATTATTGGCCTTTATCCGTACCAGTATTGACCGCTTGGCCTAGCTTGATATCGACATCACCTAAATATCGTGTGAAATCAGCCGCGTTAATGAATAGTTTTGCCATTAGATAAAGATAAAATATTATAGCGACTTGGAAAGTTTAATCCAGGGCGCGCGAATACGACCGTTCGTGGTAAGAGTTGGAAGTAGAATGAATAATTTTAGTTCCAATAGCTTCTCTATTTATAGTATTTGTGACTTGGAAAAAAACTTGTTATGGGTGGGGGTAGAACAAAAAGGAGCGTTAAAGTTCAAGTGGTGATCCAGAATCGTACATACAAGTCATGAATAAATAATAAAAATAATAAATTTAAATTTAAAATAATAAAAAATATCATGAATAAATTAGTCAGTGAAATAATAAATCCCCTTAATAAATATTTTTAAACAATAAATGTAAAACTGAGATTAATTGATAATTGCCATTTTAGTAAAATTTATTCAGCAATCACTTAACAGCTTAAACCAAAAAGATGGCACGAACATGTAAGTATTTCAATTGTAAGCTTTCAATTTAATTTACGATTATTGTTTTCTTGACGAATCGAATGACAATAAACTTTTTTATGTAAACATACAGTCACTTCAATAAACTCTGTAGTATAATACTCTTGCCTTTGTTTTATCAGTAAATATAGAGAAAGATTTAAAAGACCATGATACAAGATACCAAATAAATTGAGAGGATTTCCTCAACTTAATTAGGTTTCATATCCGTCCAAAATATTATACTAAGAATCGAAATTTTACTTTAAAAAACTGTTCAAAAGTTTAGCAGTTCTCAGACAAATTCACTAAACTTTTTGAATTCCAGATTTTGTTAAAAAAATACGCGAAACAAAACATATTCATGTGAAAATTGTTTACTTCAATGTAACCCAACAATGAGGATAATCTACATAATCAGTGCTATACTTAACATGTTATCCAGTTCCGTTCTTTCAGATGTAAAACTTAGGTCAAAGTTGTGTACTTTGTGGGGCAAAGAAAAGAATCGTGATATGTGCCCGCAAACCGATGGCTATCAATTCTTGTTGGATAAGTATAACTCCTATTTAATGTTGAATGCTTACACTAAAGATTTAACGCAAATTGAGTGTATGAATTTGTGCTTTGATAAAAGGTGGTGTTGGGCGATAGAATGGAGCACCAAGAAATGCCAACTTATGGCTACGTCAAGTAAAACACAGTCAGTTCGAAAACTATTTGCAATACGTTGTTGCACTGTGACGGGTAAGTTAAGAATTTTAAAAAGATATATAAAGCAAAACACTTTTTGAATTCAATTTTATCTGTAAACAAGTATATTATTGTTTAATAAGTTACTATATATGGTAGAATGATTTGTACAGTTAAAAGTACAATTGAGGGGTAGTCAACATTATACTCATTTTATTTCAAAATGTGTAGTGGAAGGTGTTTATACAATATTGACTTAAAATTTCAAACTTGGGAAAAATATTGAAAGTAAGTATTTTCAAGAAATTGGGAAAAAATTTGTCACGTAGAGCATATTTATATCATAATTTGATATTGTACTTCAAGAAAGGTTTTTCCGAGTTTCGCGATACTTTTAGAATAATTTGAAAACGAATTATTATGTATATCATCATCAAATGTCCCTAAAGATTCATTTATAAATTTTACCATTTTAACATTGAGGACGAATTCATTATGGAAAAAATTATACTTTAGACAAAATTTAAATGTTATTATCTTCCAATCCATTCAATTATTTTAATGAACATTTCAGATCATCCAATAATTTTTAAACTGTGATTGAACAAAAATCGACAAAACTAGTCACGTAAGACGAATAATGACGTCATTTTACTTAACCAATTGTTCTGAATTTGAATTGACTATACAAGTAGTCTTCTCCCTATTCCCTTTGTTTTAAACGATTTTTTTGTTTTGCTTCTCTACACATAATATCTAGGTTTGTAATGACTTTATACTTTATTGCTATAACAAAAAGCTTTAAAAGGCATATTTAGAGATAATATTATTTAATTAAATTGTTCAAAATATAATTAAGTTGATAATTATGAAGAAGCCAAGATAAGTAATTTTATTGGATTAAAACTAGGTATAATTTATTATACAATATCATTAATTTTATGTATATTTTAAAGTATATTGATTTTTAACACACGAGTAGCCCTATAATTATCAGCATAATATGCCCCTGTCATCAACCTAATTTAATCCATTTTTTATTAGAGTTCCACCAGTCAAAACGCTTACAATAAATAGCCATACACATATTTAAACATCTATGTTATCATAAACTATACAATGTTAAGTGAGTAGGGAGTTATACATACATTAAAAATTGAAGCAAGCAAAAATGTCGCATTAGTAAATAATACCGTATTCAGGTTAAATAAGACTAAATTATATGGTTACTGTGTATATACCTACTATTTATCAAAGGGCGGATTACAACGATATATACTCTACTATTTTGTTACTACCCTATAGTTATAATACATACCGAGTGGTTCAAAACTAACACAAAACAGATTGAAGAGATTAAACAGCTGAAAATCTCTGAAGGTACATCTCTATGATTTCCCAAAATAAAGAATACATTTTCCGCTGCTGGTAAAATCCTAATTTTTAATTATGTCGTTTAAAAATTGATAATTTTAAAAAAAATCATTGGACACTTATATTGAAAACTTGACTCATCACGCAAAAGCATTAGAACTGTCCTGAGTGGTTTTGTTAAATAACGGAAATTATAAGGTTTTTTTGACAACATAATATTCTCAAAAATCATGACCATTTGAAATATGTGTAGAAGTTGTTTACAATAGTTTAATCTATAAATAAATTGATAAATATTTTATTAATGGAAAATTGAGAAAAAATTCAATTTGTCGTAATGTCGACAGTTATTAAAACTAAATTTGTAAAATTTAGCCTTAATTTAAAAAATAATTAATTGAAGTTTTGTATATTAATAATAAAATATATATATAAGGTTTAGATTAAAATAAGGATATTTATTATTTATTCAATGTATACTAAGAATATTGTTAGCTCCACCAAATAATGAAGGTAAGTTTCTATGTTGTATAACAATCGATGTACAGTACGTCACGTTATGTACGTCATGTGATTGAACGTATTAACGCTTTTTTATTACAATTGTTTTTATTCAATTAGTTCAATTTTATGGTTATTTATTATACGTATAATTTAATACTTGAATATTATGTGTTCATTTTAATAACCTGAAATACTGTACGATTTCTGATATATTTTGTAAATTTTTGTATTTATTGATATAGTGTATATTGTATATAATTTTTTTAAGTTTAAAGAACTGTGATGGTTAACATTCAAAATCAAGAAATTGGGCATAATTTAATTTTTCAGCAAAGCAGCCTTTTTACAATGAAGGTATTCTCAGAGTGGATAAGAGACACCAGCATATACCATGAGGGACAGCCTAAACGACTAAAAGATTAATAAGAAAAAATAAGCACTTTAATAAATAAATAAAATATATATAATATAAATAATATATATATATATAATATATATATAATAATATAATAAATAAATAATAAAAAATAAAAAATAATATATATAAAAAATATATAAATATAATATAATATATATATAATAATAATATAAATAAATAAATAAAAATAAGCAAAATGAATGTGATGTAATTTTATTACTACAAATTTTCGAGGTTATACCTCTTAGTCATGTAGACAGACTGATCACTGCATTAG
>JAUZND010006359.1:0-10800 GCA_034780555.1 Coelogynopora nodosa | reverse complement strand
GGAATTTTATCATTTTAGCCCTGAAATTTTCCATTTAGCCCTGGAAAATAATTTTGGGGTAAGTGCGGGAACCCTGTATATAGTAACATAGTTTAAAATATAGCTCAATACTACATTTGTGTATGCAAAATAAGGGTATGTAGGGATTGCCATATATTTGAAATTAATAATATATTATATTCACTATGACAGGGATCAAAATTTTCCCTTAATTAACGAAAATAAGTTAATATTAGAAATATTTTATTGGGTCTCGAGATTTGAAAGAATATGCAATAAAATCTGGGTGAGGGGTAGAAGTATTTCCAAATTCCCCCTTTAAAATGTCTAAGACTAAACTAAGAAAATGTTACTAAAGGTGCTTCTTTATTTGTTGGCACTAAGATAGCCAATACATTTTGTCAGGCCAAGTGTTCAACCCCAATACTTTATGCCATTTGAGATATGCAAAAACATAGCATTATGATTATCCCAATTATAGACAAGCCAGGAAAACCGCATTCCTGGTAAAACTTTCCTTTGCATTTAATGCTTTATTGACGAAATTAACATGTTCCAATTTTCTATTTATAGGGCCCTAATTAGGTTGGAAATAGCCTCCTTTGAAGCCTCCTACTGGAGGCCAAAGGACATTGTTTACTTACATGCATGTTACATATGAGTTATTTTGTAATATAAGCTGTTGTAAATTTCCACTAAATTCTGCTAATTTTCAATGTACTGTAAACATTTTCCCCATCTATCCAAAAATTACAAGTTTTAAATTGAATTGAAACTATAGCATGCATGGGAAAACTTATTGCAGATTCATTTAGAAAATCTCATGCAACAATTTTTTTTGAATTGTTCCCCAGTGTAATTATTCTGAGGATTTCAAATTTATAGTGACATAATTTATAAATAGTTTTACATAAAAACTTAACAAATAAATGTTTAAGATTTATGAATGACTAAGAACAAAAACTTAACAATAAAGAACACAAGTATAAACTTACTGTATATACTTATCCAAACTAAAAAATAAAACATCATTGTTAGACATTCCAATTAAAAATTTTTGTCAAGGGGACTTAAATAATTTTTGCACAAAATAAATATAAACACATGTCACAAATTATTTACAAAATAGTTAATTTTCAACAATTAAAAATTAAACGACAAGTTTAAACAATCTGGGAACTATTATAATTCGGGAACAATAATTCTCTGGACAATTTGTGGACTATTTTAAAATGTTAAGTTACTTTTTCCAGAGGTACAACAACAATCAATATATTTAAAGATGAGATTAAAAAAGGTGGCATTCTGAATTAAAATCTCTCCTAAATTGTGCAAGAAGCTCACTGATTTAATGCTATTTATAAAGAGGATTGATTGTTCCAAATATTAAATTTGGTAAATTTAATATTTTTTCTAATTCAAATTGCTTATATCATAAAAATATTTCATAAGGATTAATTGGTGTCTTTATTACTTTTTAATAAAATAAGCACTTTTATATAAAAATTGCTTAACGTTTGAGGTGTATACTGTACATCTAGGCTAATTTATATGTTACAAAAAATACCAAAGAAATAACTAACCAATTAATACCACAATATTTAATAAGTACTGAATTTAGTCCCGTATATTGATAGAAATTTTTAATTTCAGTTGTTTATATATTCAAATATTTTAAAAACTGTTTATGCATATATAAAGGATTGCTCTATGTTTTTCTATTATTAATTAAATTTAAAGTCCCAATTTTGTATAAAATAAATAAACCTAGTTAAATTATTGTAAAATATACCTACCACTATTAAAATTGTATATAACATATTTAAAAAATAGTATAAATAGTTAATTTTCAATATAATATTTTATTTAACACATTAATGTACATTCATAACTGTGTGCTATAATGGTATTCATATTATAAAATTATTTATAAGAAAAAAAAATTTTTAAACATTCTCTTACAATAAGATTTATTTTTATAATTCCATATAAGATTAATATTTTATTAAATAAAATATATACTATACAAAATAAAATGTAATAATAGCTTTTATAAACTAGAAATATTTAGCACTTCCAGTACTGCACAACTTCAAGCTTCTGAATATGTTATACCTTTACAATTTAGCAAACATGTTTGTTTTGTCACTCAAATGAGTAAATCAACTGATAACATTTTATATAAAGTCCTTAATGCTGAGATATAATGTTGTCTTTTAACTGCCATTTCTCACTCCGGTTCAATTATAAATTGATGCATGTATATAAATATTATATATACAACGAGATTCTCCAATAGATGTAATTAATATTGTGAAAGGCTACTTACATCATATTCATTCGTATTGTAAAACATATAAATATTGAATATTAAGGACTCAATTTTAAAACATACCATGCTCTATCGTGCTAAATGAGGAATCAATAATTTATTCTTAAAATTGTATATCTTTATTAGTGCTTTATTTCATTGATACAGCAATTCATTCAGTTTTTATATCCATTCAATCTAATTTGGTAATGTTTCAGGAACATTTTTACTTTCCTCTATTAAGAAAGAACAGCTTATATTAAAAATTAAATTGTAGCAATCTTGTTTTTATATGGGAATTTTTTAAATTAATTAGTATTAAATGGATGCATACATACATTATTAATAAAAATTGAAAAACTTTTTTTTAAATATTACATTTTTTAGATACAGAATAATTTAGACATATTCTTTCACCCTAATGACAGACTCAAATATAGGAAAAGGGGAAAATACTGGTGAGGGCGAACTGCCCTCCTCCCGGTGGTATATAAATGTACAACATAGCCAGATATTGATATGGCAGAAATATGACAAGTGATTTGTTTGTTAAATGTTTTACGTTTATTTGACTAAACTTTTATATCCTTTTAGTTTATTAATATATTACTATTTATGAAAATAAAACTTTGTTGACATAATGTTTTTTATAATGTTCAATGTTAAAAATGTGAAACTAATATATAGAAACTATAGAATCTTTAGAAATTATACAGAAATTTATTCTAGTTATATATTACACAGTATTTATTACATGTATTATATCTAAGACAATGAATATTTCACAATATATTATACATTATGACCTGCATTGTTAAAATGTTAATTATTTCTATCAACCAGCTTGAAATAAGCAATAACAAAAAGAATTTAATTAATTATCTACTTCTAAATGTATCAACTTCGTTTACTATATGTATTTGTTCATGTGTGTTTCTGTTTTTTAGCTCGACATTAACAAAAAGGATGAATAATGCATATAAGGATATGTGTCGGCATGGTAGATCCCGTATTAGGGACAATCTTGTCAAGGGTTCCGATATTTCATCTCAATACTCTGCTTTACCAATTAAGAAATGGCGATTTTCACTATTCAAGTTTAACGTAGTAGTTGGTGGAAATAAAGTATGTCTTATCAATAATAAGCGTTTCATTTAGCATTACTATTATAATTAATAATGTTCATATGTGTATATAAGTCCTACTTTTTTTGTATGAAAAAATAAAATATTGATTATTATTATGTTGTATACTTACCCTTAGTTATATAATTAGTATAGTAAAAAAATTATAAATTTTCTTTAAAATATTAAAAATATTCTTTTTATCACTTTTATTTGTAGACAATGGTATTTTTAAAAACTATGGTTTTTAGAATTTGTTTGCTACTATGCATATTTTTAAACTTTGTTTTTGATTTTTTTTTCTGTAGAATTTACCTAACTTGATTAGTGAGATAACTACTTTGTGCGATGAAGTAGAGAAAGTCCGTGAAATTCTCAATCCAAAATTATCCATAGAAGTTTACAATCGTTTTGCTGGAGCTGTTATTGTAAGTTGCTTAATACGAATTGTTATTACATGTCAAACATAATTCAACTGTTGTTTACCAAAACTGTCCTATATACAAGGCTGTACTTTGTCTGCTAATGACATTTTTTATTTTAGTTGGTATTATATCTATATTACAGTGGTAAAAGGTAGAAATATTGTGATTGCTTCGTGAAAAACAATGTTGTTTAGACGTCATTTACAGTACTACAGTTTTTAATGAATTCTTAAATTAAGTAAACAACTATTAGACCTCGTAATTTGAATAAATTTTATTGGATATTGACTCGTAACGGATTTCGAGAATCAATATTTACTAATTGTTATGCATATTTTGTATTATTATGCATAACCAAGTAATGTTAAAAGAGACTTCTGGAGTATCTGGACCTTCAAAAAATAAATGTACGAAATTATATATATATTATTTACGATATCAAAAAGGATAAAGTTTGCAGGAAGCGGTATTTCTATACTCTTTCTATTTCCAAACAATCTGTATATAGCATTATTAAATAAAAGGAACTTATTCTAGTATTAAATGGATACATTCTATTCGAATCCTCAACATCACTACAAAACAAAGAAAAACCACAAATTATCAAAACTACGGTAACATAAGAATTTTTAATATTAATATCAGCATGGTTTAAAAGAAAAACCAACATTCATGACTAAACTTCAGAAAGGTCACACAAAAGGAATGAGTTATTATCAAACCATAAATATTATTTATAAAAAATGTTTACAATCCAAACAGGTTGTATACTCTATAAAAAACAGGCCTGGAGTGGTAAGATGGCAAGTCAAACCTGTGGATTTTATAGACAGTCTGTCAAATCCAAAAAAGTAGAAGAATAATTGGGGACAGGCCGGATCATATAGAAAACACATGTAACAACAGATATTTATAAAAAAGGAGAGAAAAGATGACTAAACAATGGTGCGGGACTTTGGACCCTCAGGAGATAATAGAAAATCAATAATCACATTGAGCGCATTCCTCCATTTCGAACAATGTCTTCCATCTATTGTGGAGCAGACACAAATATAGCATATTTTAGCCTTAAACTCAATATTTTAAAGTTGTATGAATTGTATTGTAAAACGTAGGATTTTTTTACATCTCAATCTACATGCATAAAAGTTTACTCTATAATACGCAAGAGACAAAAAAGCAAAAAAACCTAAGCTACACCGCTATAAAAAATGTGAAACAATCGCATCAGCAATTTTTGACTTCCAAGAAAGACTACAATTTTTCAATTCATAATTTGACTAACAATATAACATTTAGTTGTTATATTTGAGTAGAAATAGAAAGCGGTAAAGGTGGAATCAATTTCCAAGCTGCTTAAGAAATTATTTACAAAATATATTCCAAGGAAAAATTGACAAGGAATTGATTTATTCTCAGTTTCACCTGTTGGAAAAAATACTTATTTTTTATACAAACTAAAAATATAAAAGTGTATTTCCTAACAATCCTATTTTTGTAGTTAGGATAGTCTACCTAAATAGCTTTTAGCTTCGTTTAGTAACCCTTCCGATATGAAGAAATAATTTATCTCAGCATGTTTCTTATTGTTTATATAAAGCGAGAAACTGCGACATATGAAAATTTGATATATCGTACACCTTTTACGATTATTAAATATTAAATAACTGTGTAAACTATTATTTCTAAAGGGCGGTGCCCAGTGTTTAGAACAATTGGGATTTGACCACACAGGTCAGTACAGAAACAAGACCGACCTGGGAATCGATGATGTTTGGGTTGATTTGGCAATTGCAGTACGCGACATCAAAGCTAAACAGTAAGTTTTTGTGGTGTACATGATTATACATGAAATATATTTCCCGGGAATATTCTTTCTTTGATATGATGTGCTACAAATATAATATATTAATATACCTATCATACAATTTTAGACTATAATAGTTTTAATTGCAAATACAATTGCATGGGCATATCTGCACGGTAGTTGTCATAGCATGCACTTGTTTTTATACACTTTTTAGTTTAAACTAGTTTTAATTTTGTGAAGTTTGTAAACACGCATTTTCACTATTATTATTTTAATTGTGAAAGTTATTATGTGTCGGTAGGCAGTGAGAATCTAGGAATATTTGAAATACTATATAAAACCAACTGCCAATTTTTTAATCGCAATTATGATTTTCTGTTTCAGTCAAAAGCATTTGGAAAGAATTTCACAGGTAGGCTATGCTTATTATAATTAATTGTGCATTGCCTAATTTAAATTTATTGAATATTCGTTAACACTCATATTTATTTTTAAATTTCAACAGTTACTTTTTGGCACACAGGAAATTATTTTAAAAAAATATTGTAATCTTACAAAGGAAAACGAAATAAGCAATGTGAAAGCAATTAATTAACTACTTTTTAACGTTTTCACAGAAGTGATAATTCAACATTTCGATTTTTATAGCTAGGCTACTTTATATATGATATGCACAGGTGAGAGTGCCGATCAAAAGTAGCGCTCAAATTGACATTACATGTTTTGTTTAAAAATTGTAGTTAAAATAGAATAAAATTCATTTAAAAAAACCTTGAAAGACCATCCATTCAAAGGTGTAGACCTAATTTTAAAAATAGTACTGTTTATTATCGTAGTTATAGTTGAAATATATAAATTAAAGATTTGATCAAAAATATGTAGTGAATGAAATAGTCAGTAAGCACAGGCGAAGGTTCATTATAGTGTCAATGAACGAAGTCATGTCAGGCAATTCGTGAAATACTTGATATCCAATAAGTGAATCTGTGTTGTGGTAAATATTCAGATATAGAAATTATATTATTGTGAAATGCACAAATAATATAATACATAAAATGTAAATTACAAAATGTTAATATACCATTCTACAACCTTCATATTCTATTCATATATTTATATTATCTTTTGAAATATTATTTATTACAGTAACTATTAATTTAAAATAATTCATTCATGACTAATGTTTTTGGTTCTATTCTTTGCTTTATAGGCAGAAAAGGAAGGCAACCCAGCACCCTCCTTATCAGAAATGACTTCATGTAAGCCTATTAATTTTTGTTAATATTTACAAGTTCCTACCCGTTTATTTAGTAAATAATATTGAGAAAAATGAATAATTATTTTTTTCCAAATATGATATTGTATAATATATACCAGATGATATTTCAAAAACAGAAATCTAATTTTCTTCATTTATAGTGTAATATATATGTTCTGTGTATATTGTATATATTATGAAATTGGTCACCTGGAAACTGCCCTTGAACTATCTTGTATTGCATTGTACAACGATATCATTGTAACCTGCCCTATACTGTTCAAAACGTTGTTAGACGCTATGTCATTCCTGCATCTCGATTATGTGACATTTCTTATAAGTAATTTATTTGTAATTGCGAAACATAGAGCAATTAATTGAAGTATTAATTCCTGATAGCAAAAGTTTGGTGAACGTAGAAGTAATAAATGAACAAAAAACAGCAGCTTCTATAAACTTGAAAAAATATCGATTGAACAGTTGAAATATACTGGGTAAACCACTGTTTTAACCCTTTAAACACGATGAATGTGTGTATTTCCAGTATAAGTGCTATTCCGTATATATATTTAATCAATTCATTAAAAAAATCTATTACATCTATTTAATTAATTATGTGAGGTTCTCTAGCTGATCATACCTACGCTGTCATTTATGACATGAATTGTAATTTGGGAATACATATATGCTTATACACAAGTTCTGATATGAAAATAATAGTTTTTGTTTTATTATGTAAATTAAATTTAACGATAATTTTTTAAATACAGTGTATTGCATTTATGAGAAATAAACATAATAGGTTTATTGAAATAAATAGCATACTTTTTACAAATTAAAATTATATTTACCATTTAGAAATGTTCTTATATTTTTCACAATGACTATTTTTATAATAAAAAAAAAACTGTTCGTAATAGCTATTTATACTAGCAATTTTACCCTAATTTAATTTAAGGTGACACATATCCTATATCTACTAAATAATTAAACATTTTATAATTTTATTAGAAACGTTTAATGTGTCTACCATAATATCCGAGTAATGTTAAGAAACATTGTCATAGTTTTGTGTTTTGTATGTTTATTATTTCTAAAATTACTTAATTATTTTAAATAACTTTCTGAATTTGAGTCCGAAAATATTTATCATTTAAATCATGAATTTATACAGTTTTTCCGTTTTTTGGTTGCAGTGTTACCTGACGACGCTTCTATAGTACCTGAAGGTTCTTCTATGTAAGTTTGAACAATTTAAAAATGTAACTACGTGTTTGTACAATTATAGTTGTACTGTATATTGGTTTTAATATTCACATCAGAAAAAACAATTTACACAATTATTATTATGTAATTAAATTGATATACTATATTTTGTAGTCACTATAAGAAGTGAAAAGTATGCCGAACACAGACGAAATAAAAAACAAACTTTTTTTTAGAAAAACATTTCTTCTAACACGTTTCCTAATACCTTATATTAATGAGTGCATTTCAAAGTTTTTTAAGGAGCCTACCATTCGAGTTTTTCAAATTTGATAATTCCACTTATAGATGCATAGGAAAATCTATATTTTATTAATTTTAAACCTCATATCTAGAGTCCAAACATGTTGTTCCATAAAGTTTTAGATTTAGCTTCTTTAAAAAATAGTTTTATTTTACATTGAATTGTTTAATGTATTAAATGCTTTTAATTGTATCTTGTGCAGATTTTCGTTTTCGCATAAATACATTTAAATAATTGAGTAGCTTTTTATAATTAATACCAAATTTGACAATATTATAAAGATTAAAATATAGTCAGGATAACTACAGTTCTATGTTCTACAGTTGTTATTGTTCTATGGGGTTCTATAGTGTCACTATTGTGTTCAGGATAAGACAATGTTTTAATGAATCATTTAGTTAGAGCCGAGCCCAGTATCACATTACATATGTATGACAATTGGAAAGTGGATTATTTGGCAACAATACATACTTTCTTTTGTTAAATTTTAAGTAAAATAGAGTTTATTAAAAATGTCGTTGTCTTTATTTCAGGGCCTCCCCAATAAATCAGGTATGTCAGATTAAATAGTTTAGATTATATCAATTCTGTATCAGTTATTATGTCATATTGGTAAAGGTGTTTTCAAGGTTTTTTTATGCTATTTCAGATCTACTATTTTTTTGTGAAGAACCCAACAAAAACTAACTACATAATGATTTCCTAATTAAAATAACTACGATACATAATTTTCGAAAGTACAAATTTACAAATAGAAAATTTTTGACATTATACAAATTTACAAATTGGTAAAATTTTAACATTATACAAATTAACGAAAATAATATTCATTAACCCTCACAAGACAAAACTTTTTTACACCGTAGACAGGTCAGAGGATGATTTTAAAATGACACATATTTTTTATGGTTATTGTTTATATTTACTTTCCTACTGCATCAGTAGTCCTATTATATTATTATCGGCTTATTGGAACATTGTTCATGTTTGTTTACTCACATAGCAATATGCATCAGGAGATTACTCGACCTCATCTTTAACAACCATCATGGACTCAACCTTAGAACTGGACCCGCCAGCAACGGACCCACCCTTACAACCTTTCACATCAAACATGGACCCATCCTTATCAAATTCAAAAAATGTGGAATCATCGTTTTCTACTTTAGAACCAACAACTGAAAAGTTAGTATAATTTTATATGTTTAAAACAACATCATAATATTTAACTTGATATTATATATAAATATATTATGTATCATATGTTTACTTTTAGTCTGGAAATGTGCCCACATCCAAACTGCAACTATCAAAATCAAGCAGATGAAATTAATTGCATCCAATGCAACCGTCCAATGAAGGTAGACAGTTAACTTTTCATATAATTTTCTCATTTTAATCACTTCAAACGGCCTCGAAGAAAACAAAAGTTTAAACGTCTACTAAGTACGCATCACTTGTGATAAAATAGTCCACATCAATCTTATTTCTCAATTTCAGTGATTACATTAAAACTAAATTTAGATAGTGATTGAATATTGAAATCTGTCGACCAACATAATAATGCAGAAATCAAATTCAATTTAATATATATTTTAAATTATTTATTTTTAAAATAATTAGGTAAAATAATTAAATAAATAAAATAATAAAAATAAAAATAATAAAATTAAATAAATTAGGTAAAATGATTTTTAAAAATACCGAGGTAACTACTACTGTATTGCAAAAAATAAAATGTATTGCTGTTTGGCGCAAAATTTCTCCATAAACCATTTCTATTTATGAGTACATGTTCATAGTTGTACAAAATTGTTCAATTCAACACAAAAATTCTGGAGCGATGTACAATAAGTATATTGATCAGTAATAATTTGATTTGTTCAAATTTCGGTTATATCAGTGATATATATAGGTCAAGGTTATTTTTGCACTTAACATAAAAGACAAATTGTAGTGATATGATTGAATATACATTTCCATAAAAAAATTGATTAATAAATATATTTATAATTAACTCTTTAAGGTAAAATATTGCTTATTAAAAAATAAAATTATATTGTAAATGCGTTTTTAATATTTTTTAATAGCATTCATTTTAAAAATCACAATATTTTTGTGTTGGATTGTAAAAGGTTGATAAAATAAAAGTGACTTTTATAATCTTTCTCATGGTAACGGTTTATAATACTATGACAATGTAGTAAAAGTTTCATAAAATTGATTGGAACCATCAATCAGGCAAAATCAGCTCACCAGATAGAAAGAAAAGAAATAAATCAGAGATAATAAAATATAAATCAAAAGAAAGGGTAACTATATAACAAAGAAAACCGACAAAAAAGATACACAAAAGGCAAAG
>JAUZND010006358.1:0-10801 GCA_034780555.1 Coelogynopora nodosa | reverse complement strand
GGAAAAGAGAAAAACTTGGTATGGACTTGGTTTGATTTATGAAGGCAAATGGCGCTTACAACAAATCAACTTTTTTATTGTAATATTAAGATTTCTAAAAATTTAACACATGATAGTCTTTTGAAAACTGATCTCAAATATATAAACATTTTATTTTTGTAAAAATGGTGCTTATAACATTTTGCTCTTGTGCCATCGAATTGTTCACTACACTTATTTGCAAGTTCAATTTAATATTAATTAGTAAATATATTTTTTTAAGTAGCTAGGTATCTTGAAATGTATATTTTTATTAAGAAAGCCTTTAATTTCATATGACTAAAATAGTTAGAACCTGGGATTGGAAATTGTTTCTCAAAGCTGTCATAATCATACAACTGCAATGATAATTATTAAGAATTTCTCAACACTGTATTAACTCAAAAATATAGTATATTGTAAAAGATATTGCTGCAATTTTAATTGATGCTGCCACAAGTATTTTAGATGAGTAAATCGATTTGCAGCATTGAATCCAAAACTGTATTAAAGTTTAACTATTTATTAATATATTATGTTGTATAATTTTTTCTAAATATTAGATATTTATATTTTTAATTAATTAATAAGAAAACTGAATTGAACTAAATGAATTGATAATATCCTTTTTCTTTCAAAACATATGCAAAATGATAAAATTTAATTTTTAAAAGTATAATATTCTAATGTTTTTGGCCTCTGAAGCCCACCATTAACAAAATGATAAGGATGCATGTCAATGTTAACTCCTACCAGGCATTACTATCTTTTAATGGCACCGTTATTTGACTTTTTTATAGCTAGATATGTAATTTAATATTGTTATGCAGAAAATAATTTTATAGATATATACTTTATAGATAGATATGTAATATTGTTATGCAGAAAATAATTTTTTGAAAGTATGAACTTATAAGATGTAAATCAAAATTAATTATACTTGTTGTAGTTGACTGAAAACAACTGTACAGGGCCTCGATGGTGCTTACAATATGTTTATTCATCTCATTAAAAGTTTTTAAGAAGTCTAAATACTGTATATTATAATATTAGTTTTAGTCACAGAGACATTTTATTCCAAGGACCAAATTTAGAAAAAAAATCGGATATTGTCATTTTTTTAATAAACCAATATCATTGTTAATATGGGAGGGTGGGCGGATTTGAATTTACATTAAGAGGTGTGTCCTAACTTTCTCTCTCATATTTAAAATAACAGTTAAGGTCTTCAAAATATTTATAGTTGCCTGTCAATAATTTTCTTCTACCAGTGTATTATCCTCAGTATCTTACTAAAATTGCATCAAGAATCGTAATCTCAAAACTGTATTATTACTGTACTAAGAAAATATTATGCTGTTGTCATCTTTGAGAAGCGACCCTCTGGATTGTTGTCAGCCATTCCAATGGTCCTGGTCAGATTCTCCAGTACAGTTTCAGATTTTAAGATATATTGTGAATTTTAATTATGCCCACTTTAAGTATGTATATATATTTAGATGGAAATGGGCCGAACTATATTTAGGCTCTGTGTGATTATAATTTTATTTGCTATTGTTATATTTTAATGCAAAGGTACATTGATTTGTAATATATTTCTACTTTGCTTCATGCAAGTGTGGTGCAGTTCAATTGTCCAATGCACCATAATGAGTATTTACATTTTTTGTAACTATTGATTAATACTGTAATATTTAATTGTCTAACATCAATATAAAGGCAAATCTGCTATTAAGGTAGGTTCGCTGTTGGCCTGTTTTTTTTTACTATATTTAATAATAATAATTTCTATTCATTATTAGGGTATGAAGTCTGCTGTAAAGGCAGGTTTGTCTGGGAAAGCTATAATATAAGATAGCTAAATAATCAATATTTTCGAGTATTAGGTAATCTTTTCTCTAGCTCTAACTCAGGTTGTTGTATAGTGGTTGAGGAAACTCAATGATCGATTAAGCTGTTTTGATTGGCTGCAGCTCAGACAGAATATGATGCAAGCAAAGAATACAAACTAGTATAATAATTTATATAGTATAATATAAAATATAATAGTCGCACCCCCTCTGATTTTATTTTTCTTTCCCCTAAAGCTGACCAGGTCTACTTTTATCTGCACCATAAACTAACACGATGCGATATTCCTCGGTTGGTAGACTTTTGTTGTCTCATAAGTTCCTGTTCAATGTTGTTCTGTTCTGTTTTGTTCATCTGAGACCACCGCATCAGCTAAAACGGATGTACCACCAACTAAAATAATTCCTCTCTTTTTCATGTTGTCCTCTACTATAGTCGGAAGTTGAAGAGACTCTGAAGCGCATTCAAAGCCACAAGGGTGTTATTGGCGTCATCATTGTCAATCATGAAGGTGAGGTGTACTGTAGTTATGGTCAAAGTTCTTTATTTATTGTTTGGGTGGACAGATCATCTGTTAGTGAAATGCGGAATACTAGTTGGCATCGTATCAACGTTGTGTCAGTATAAATGTGATAATCATTTCTCTAACATACAAGATCGATAATATTTATAATGCAGTTCATTTATGTAGCACGCTATTATTAACCAAAATATCCTACTATTTCTCTGAATACAAAATCGAGTGAGTATTATTAGATATTAAATCCACATTTGTTATCCATTTTGCATACATTAATCGCATACAAGAGAAACACAGATGGCCTATTCAGCTTTATTAAAGTTACATATTGTATGATTTTTGTTGATGGATGACTACATATTACGATATAATTTAAATATTCGCATACAAGGTGGAACGTTAAAGGAATTGATTAACAGTTTACTCACATAACTAGTTTTATATTATCGTTCAACTAACACATATTTACTTTAGACGTTATAGATCAGTGTTGGATTGTAATATTTGACATAATATCGACGGTCTATTATTTTTTTGTACTCGACACGGAGCTTAATCCAACATGGTGTGAACTCTTTCACTTTTCACTTTTTGAATGTGGCAATTCACTATGAAAAGGAGTATTTAAATATCTTTTCCCCGAATTCAGATAGTAATTCAACATATTATATATTATCCAAATATTAACAGCGGTTTTCACGATTTAGTTAACAATATTCATCCATTACTGATAGCTTTAGTAACCACCTTATCCACTTGTAAAAAACCATTCACCATGTTCTTCAAAAATATATCTTTATATCTAAATAAAGCCAACGTTTCCTATAAATAAAAGGTTCTGTTCATTCTACATTTTTATTCAAAAAGAATACTACGCAATAAAAAACAACAACCACAATTTATTAACTTTGTACCTATCATAGTCATGGGTTCGATTTTAAATGCATATTCTGGATGTCTATTAAAGGTTCACGCTTGTTATACGGGAAGTATTTTTTATTGATAATGTAAATTATTTTTGAATATCTTATTTTAACACATATTTTCTTTAAATGTGTGAAAATTACAATTGTAATGTGTGGTATAATAAAATAGAATTAAAAGTAAAGGAAAATAAATTTTATTTTAAATTAAAAGATTCAATGATACTCTAAATAAACTGTTATATAATACAACAAATGACAAAACGGATAGTTAAATTCTGTTCAGTCAATTTGTTCTTCCATATGTTAGTAAGTGTTCTTGCATGTGATGACATCATGTTACATAGGGCTGTATTCTTCCATGTGATGACATCATGTTACATAGGGCTGTATTCTTCCATGTGATGACATCATGTTACATATGTGAGTGTTCTTCCATGTGATGACATCATGTTACATATGGCAGTGTTCTTCCATGTGATGACATCATGTTACATATGTCAGTGTTCTTCCACGTGATGACATCATGTTACATATGTTAGTGTTCTTCCATGTGATGACATCATGTTACATATGTTAGTATTCTTCCATGTGATGACATCATGTTATATATGTGAGTGTTCTTCCAAGTGATGACATCATGTTACATATGTCAGTGTTCTTACATGTGATGACATCATCTTACATATGTCAGTGTTCTTCCATGTGATGACATCATCTTACATATGTCAGTGTTCTTACATGTGATGACATCATCTTACATATGTTAGTGTTCTTACATGTGATGACATCATGTTACATATGTTAGTGTTCTTCTATTTGATGACATTATCTTACATCGTGTGAGTGTTCTTCCATGTGATGACATCATGTTACATATGTTAGTATTCTTCCATGTGATGACATCTTGTTAGTGTTCTTCCATGTGATGACATCATGTTAGTGTTCTTGCGTGTGATGACATCATGTTACATATGTCAGTGTTCTTACATGTGATGACATCATGTTACACATGTCAGTGTTCTTCCGTGTTATGACATCATGTTACATATGTTAGTGTTCTTGCATGTGATGACATCATGTTAGTGTTCTTGCATGTGATGACATCATGTTAGTGTTCTTCCATGTGTTGATATCATATTACATCATGTGAGTGTTCTTCCATGTGATGACATCATGTGAGTGTTCTTCCATGTGATGACATCATGTTACATATGTCAGTGTTCTTCCATGTTATGACATCATGTTAGTGTTCTTGCATGTGATGATATCATGTTAGTGTTCTTGCATGTGATGACATCATGTAAGTGTTCTTCAATGTGATGACATCATGTTACATATGTTAGTGTTCTTGCATGTGATGACATCATTTTAGTGTTCTTGCATGTGATGACATCATGTGAGTGTTCTTCCATGTGATTACATCTTGTCAGTGTTCTTCCATGTGATGACATCATGTTACATCATGTGAGTGTTCTTCCATGTGATGACATCATGTGAGTGTTCTTCCATGTGATGACATCTTGTTAGTGTTCTTCCATGTGATGACATCATGTTATATATGTTAGTATTTTTCCATGTGATGACATCATGTGAGTGTTCTTCCACGTGATGACGTCCCCTCCAGGTATCCCAATCCGGACCACAATGGACAACTCGACCACCGTCCACTACTGCGCTCTCATCCAGCAGCTTACTTCGAAGGCGCGAAGTGCAGTTCGCGATCTTGATCCAACCAATGATCTCACATTCCTCCGCATCAGAAGCAAGAAAAACGAGATCATGGTGGCGCCAGGTGGGTTTTTCGTTTTTTAATGGCGATAGATGCTTTCTTGACTGGTGCTCTGCTCTCTTTAGTTTTCTATCTGTGTATTTAATTCTCTCTCTGTAACATAAAATTTGATATAATATAGCCTGATGGTAACTGCAGAAGGGGAAATGCTTGTTTTTTCTCCACTCTGCCTTCAGGGAAACGTGTCTATATTTTGGTATCAAATGACGAGTAGGAATTATTTGGTTTATTCGAAGCAAGTTTTCACCATACATTTTGTAAAAAATAATTTTTTATTAATATGCATTTATCGATTTATATTTTCGTCATGAGAATATATTTTTTAATGTTTTCAATCTGTATATATATATAATATTTGTTTAATATGTATAAAACACAAGTACCTAACTCATTACTTAATATGGTCAAATCTGTGTCTGCTATTGGTATATTATTGTTGACAATCTATTGAACTTTAACTTTTAACATTAACTCTTTTTGAAAACCTTACCTACATGTTTCTAATTTTCTTTATTTTAAATGACTATGAAGAGGGGAGGGGAGTGGATACAAAGGAACCCGCCAGTATTTAGCATAATATGCTGTTAGAAATTCTCTGTCTAATTTAGTGCATTGTGGGGTAGTTTTTTAATTCGATTCAGAATAAATGTGTTCTCCAATAAGACCAGTTTGGTTCGTAAATCGTAAATCCAATCGCTTTCTGTGAACTTAACTTAACATGTCTGACTTGTTTTCATACCTAGAGGGAAGCTACATCACGATATGCGTCCAAAATGTTGAATCTATGAATTAGTACACGGGTAAACTTTAGCATAAACTTCCCCTAGTGACGTCGTCCTAAACGGTCACTATGACACCATAGCCACCCAAGTGTGATGATCTAGCAATAGTTAGTTTGCATTCGCCAACCTGTGTCAATTGCCTTGAAATGAAAAACAGTAGATCTTCCCAGCTTAACATTCATTGTCCTCTTCTTAATATTTACACGAAATTACGAATCTTCAGTTACGTAATAGTGGCATGACTACTGTAATAGATACAGACAAATCATTCTGTAGTCATGGTAACGAAGTGAAAAATCAATGGTAGTTAAGTTTGAGGCAAGTTGAAGATAGACTGAAGAATTTGCTGGTAATGGTAAACATATATGAAGAGAAGGCGTGATGCAGATTAATTATCGATTATCTATCTGGCCCACTATACTAGTTTTACCTTACACGACACCCAATCTTCCAATAAATCTTAGATATACATAGTTGGTTAGATCTATTTTGCACAAATGTATAAACTTTTGCTGTTAATCTTCGACCTTATAATAGGTGATCTTCCTTTCCTTTCCTACATGCTTCCTAGCGGTACACAGTGAAAAAGTAGGCTGCTTTTTGTGCAGAAGTGAATAACGCTGTATTTATACATTTTTAATTGACCCGATTTGGTAATTTGTTGAAAGGAACATTGTAATTTCTTACCTTCTTCTTAACACCTCAAATGGTAGTTCAGATCAAGATTAAAAATATCTTTTATTTATTTTCAGATTCAATTATTGTGCTGTAAATAATTTCTTTATGCGATTGTACTGAAGTTTTGAACTCTATGCATCATGTAAACTGTAGTCAAGTCAACATTTAATTACACACACTAACTAACCACGCACATTGTGTGATGACGTCACAAGTAGCTTTTGATGTTCAGATTCCACTTTAATTAGTTGTCTTATAGATATGTCTAACCGTCAAAGATTATTACCTAAATTGTGACAAGATTGAGCACTCAGCCTTATTCTCTCATTTACAACGGCAAAACAGTCACATGTCCTACTATAAATCAATATTTCTGTCAAGTGGTTGTCATGACTATGACAGTGTGTAATAATGAGTAAAACTAGACAGTTGCTATTAGCTATTTTAACATTGTATTCCGTATCTGAACAAGTATGGCTACTTCCAGCTGCGGTGTTGCAGAGGAAGTAATTTGATTGGATGGTAATCTTAGATGCTGTCGCGATGGAAACACTCTAATTTGCTGTTGTATGAGAGAGACCCAATCGACGACAACTATGTAATTATTCTACGTATGCGGCGCTGTGAGTGCTTGATGTTGTAGAACGGTAACCAATCTTTGCTAACTACAGTTTATCGATTTATTGATTAACATTTATATTGCTTGTATTGAACATGACGTAATACCACCGCTTACTGTATGTTGTGTTAAATACTTTTCTATTAATACACTATCAGTCATTCCAATTTATTAAGATAATGATCATATTACGATTTTCGTTTTTTCGTTGAAGAGCTTAAAATACTCATTTACACAACATAATGTATTCTTTCCGGCCCTTATTTCAGAAAAGGAATACCTTCTCATGGTGATACAGGAACCGCTTGGAGAGTAAACACATTCTCACGTCTATGACACTATCTAATCAATCTATCGATCGCCGTATATATATATCTTGTGAATCTTTTCTTATAGTCTTCGTGAGGCCAGATGTTTTCTTTATGGTATTGAGTTTTTTTTTTTTTAAGTTTTCGTGAGTCGGCCATTATTTGTTTACATTATCTGTATCGCTTCTGGAATGTATATATATATATATTATGTTTTATGAGCTGCTATGTCATATCTGGCAGTTATTTATTGTACCGAAAGGCTTTATTATTTATCTAATATTATGGTATCTGGAATAGACCATCCGTGTATACATTATGCTGTGGAATAGCTGCTATTGTTACTGGAAACTTCTTTTGTGTGGAATGTTTTATTTGTGGAATAAAACTTTAGTAAAGAGAAGTAGAGGGCTCTTTCTGATTTTATATTCGTTGGTACCGTAGGATGCTTTTACCGCATGACTATAATAGTCATAATATAGATATTAATAATTATAGAGGTATTTTCAACAAATTAATAACCTTTAAATGTATTGTTATGTTATGTAAAGCAATGCAAATCGTGTGGTTTATAGGAGTTAAATGCTGTCAGTGTAAAATTCGCATTTTTATTATAGTAGACTATTAAGTTAAAGTAAATGTCTTAACTGGAATGTATTTCTAAATATCGATTGCACTGATTGGACTAACAGAATAAACTTCCCGTATGTATTATTGATCTACTTATATATGTCGTTCTGTGTCTACACTCACAAATTCTGCCCCAACTAGACTGATTTAACAATTTATTGATTTCTATCGGCTCCCTCGGAATGATCATTTCCTTTCCGTGAAGCGCGATCAATAAATTAAATCAAATTAATTTTTTCTTCAATATCAGCTTAAATGATCAAGAGAGTGTCTTTGTAAATGTGACACCTTCCTCCGCGATAGGGTCTTAATCAGACGCTTTTGGATGCATGTTGTTCAGGGGTACCCACCGATATTTAACCAGTGCATAAAAATATTATGTATCAATTTAGTTTGTTAATGTATGATTCAGAGGCGAAATTGTGTTAGTTGCATTAGATGGCGGGGATTTACGTTTATTATTTAATTTAAAAAATTCATCTTGTGATTATATTAATAATGGTTCAGATATCACTAATTATTTTAAGTTTCTACATACCATACAATCTATTGGTTACGTATCTACTTCGTCTAATTAATAGGGAAGTTGATATAATGTAATACATGTTCAAACTTCAAAAGAAAATATAAGTTCATCATTCAAGACAACAATATTGCGCATATTTAAAAAAATAATTGTTTTGTGAAACGCATTTAATAAATGTATTAATTGGACTGAAGAAAATGTCGAATTATATATAACCTTATATTTAAATCTACCGTACATTAGAACAGTAGAATTATCAGATTTTGATAAATAAATACTCCAACATCAGGGGACCATAATATAACCACTTCTCCTGGTGCTTCTAGGTAGCACATAATATACGCATTTCGATTGTAAGTAGCAGTCGTGACATGATGCAACTTATTCCATTTCTTTGGCAAAATGATTGACTTATCAACTGATTTATCGTTCTTTATATATAACCTGAATTAACTGACAATGTGTTGCTATATGTTTATGCTTCTGATAGCTGTATTGTCTTCGTATTTAAGTTTTTTTATAAATACATGTTATTAATAAAATTAAAACGTATAAATATACGTACCATATATGTGTGTATACTAATATTAAGTAGTATGTGTAGCATTATAAAAAAAACAATAGCGGGGAGCGGTTATTTTGACTGCATAATTTGTAATAAAATAATATCGTTTTTGTTCTAAATTATATGCTTGCGGCATGGTTTTCATGGTCACTGCCTTTTATTTTATATTCATCTTTAACATTATCAAAATATTTTTTATGCTATTTATAGCTGCCATGTATATAATACATATAATTATATGGCAGCGTCTGAGATATTAACAAACACACAGCAGCTCTGCTGAAGCTCTACAATTATTACATTAATTAAAAACGTTTCCTTGGTATTGGCTAAATTAATGCCATAGGGACATATCATGTTTATTACATAATACAAATAATATAGTGTGTATTTAGTGGAAAAAGAGGTGGACTATCGTGTTTCAAAGAGAATGTGAGTTTCAGAAAATTGAATGCGCGTTAGTGTATCAAAGTTTCAGTTGTTTTATGTATAGTCAAATGTAAAGAAAAAGAATTTCAAGTTATTTATGTATATCGGGCTGGGATTAAGGAATAACGTTTTCTGTATACTGTACTGTACTGGATTGTGGAAAGATCTGGATAAGTGAGCAGTAATCAGACTGGACAGAAAACTGGATTTGTTTGAAGCAGTTTCGTATAATTTGTTTTTGAGCTTTGTTTTATCAATTATGGCTCCAGGTTGTTTTGCATTTGGCCGTTTTAAAAGAGTACTTATTCCAGGGAACTCGGCCGTTTTCTAGTTACCCTACAGGAGTAGGACTATATATATGCCTTCTTTGTCTGAAAGTATTAAGTCTGTCTAACTTGACACCATTATAAGGGGAAGCAATACACCAGATTTGCACCTTTCAAAAAGATGATGGAACGAACCTGGACACACCATTCCACGGGGTGATTAAACCACCATTGGCACCAGGCCTTGACATACTATGAAACAATGACCCAAATTCGTTGGGGGGATCGGAGGCAGTACGCGGCGCGGACGGAGCCATAGCAGAAGAAGGCAAATGTTTTCTAGCTGTCCCTCATCGAAAATGAATAGACTAGTAAAGTATCAACGCACGGGCACGTTGAAAACAAAACGCTGTGATGCAAATGAAAAAATCCCAGAGCTTAATCCGCAACAACCGAAGACTTTCAAACATTGGAGGTTTATTTAGATATATTCAGTTATCTCAGATAACGTCCAAAAGTTAAAGATTACACCCGGCAACTCAGGAGTCGAATTATATTATTTAACTGGCGTCCAGTCATGGAAGGGTCCAAAATTCCCACGTTGACAATTTTAAAGCATCGGTAAATATGCCATGCTTGTGTTCATGGAGCTAACGCAACACATGTCTCAATTTGAGCAGTCTCTGGCAAACACCTCCTATTGCAAGGCCGAGTGAGTGTTTTAACAAGACATACCCAAAAACTATGTCTTATCGAGACAGTTTGGGCGCATGCGCAGTTAGTTTTTCTAGGTCATTAATAGTGACCTCATATAGTTAATCTAGGTCATTGCGGCATTTTTGAATAAATTAAATATGCCCATATACCAAGACAGTCTTGATAAGATAGGTTATC